>JAGDQP010000651.1:38848-149913 GCA_022664845.1 Lepisma saccharinum | reverse complement strand
GTCTATTATTATGTATCTGCACATTTGAAACCAATTGGACAGAAATAAGATTTCACAAAACGAGTTCACATTTAGCAATTCAAGTCCAAATTCTTATTTTTCGAAATAATTTGTAAATCACTGCTTTTTATATGAACATGACTTCGCATAAGTTCAGTTATAATAAACAATTCGAAATTCTGACCCTTTCTTGAACACCATATGAAAATTTACAGTTGACGTTGGGTCAGTTCCATTAAAATCACTTTTTCCAATACGTTCCAAACAGTAAGTAAGGCAAGTACAAGACTAACCAGAAATACCAAAATTCTCACAGTTTAGCACTCTATAGAAAAGAACCACATAACTGAAATGAATCATTGATTCCCGACCAATGACAAAGGACGACACTGTTTACCCATTCGTTTGAGATGAGCACAGTAAAAATCCTTCCCTTTTGAAACTCAATATAAACGAAACAAAACTGTCTAAAATAAAATACAATAGAACGGAGCTTCAAGGTCGTTGCAATGTTTTGGTTCACAAGATAAATATTGACTATTTTGATGCACGGAACGCATTATTGAGCTACTGAAAAGTTACTATGTTAAATCCGTATGTTAATAAAAGTCCATATTGACAACATGGTATTACTTTAGCTTACGTCCGGCATGATTTTTCTAAACGAAATAAGTCACATGTTCATGAATCAGAATCATGGTAATGTTACGTCATAGTGATTATTTCCATACCACCATTGATGTTTCGTTACAAAAAACAAGGACAGTATGTCGAGCAAGCGATAGCGAGGGACGACGGGTTAGAAAAAGCCAGGTTCGATATTTCCTTTTATTATTTGTGATGCAAATCACCTTTAACAGACACCACTTGTGACTGCTCCATTTACGTTTCCAAATGGAACGCCCGACGTATACTAAACAGAGGCCGACAACATTACTATTTCTTCGATTTACACTATATTTAAGGCACGAAATTATGAAGATACTTCATCAGAATAAAGGTTTCATTAAATTGTTACGTCATAGTGACGTTAATTTCCATTCACAATTGATGTCTTGCTACAAAAATTATGGGCAGTATTTCGAGTAAGCGGTAACGAACGAAGACGGGTTAGAAAAAGCCAGTTTAAATATTTTTCTTCATTATACGCAATGCACATCACCTTTGACAGACACCACCTATGACTGCTCCATATATGGTTCCAAATTGAACACCCGACGTATACTAAAGAAGGGCCTAAAAGACAAATAGTACTGAAACATACTATGTATGTAAATGTTCACCTGTGGAACGTGATTTCTCGATGCTTTTCCACTTCTACCTGCTTTTTTTATTTATTTATTTCTCCCGTCTTTAAACGACAATGATATACTGCACAAGTCGGCATTTTAATGTTTATAGCACTTCTACGCTAAAAAATTACATGCACCTTTAAATTACCGTGATATTATTATTACGTCATATAAAAACAGACTACGTCATTATCGGTCCTACGCACATGTTTTCCAACCATTTCTATTATAAGGATAGTACAATACACTCTAAATTATCGTATTTTTGCTTCTTGTATCGTACACTCCGCACGAAGGTTTTTTATGAAGTATTCCATGATATGCTAATTTCACTCGTAAAAGAAGCATAAACGATTTATCTTGAACGTCTACTGAATTATCGCACATTTGGAGCAGATCATACAAGTTAATATTGTATATCGTATTTAAACATACATTATCGTACATTTCCGTTAGGGTCGTATTGGTTAGCAACGGTGTACGCACCGTATTTCCCTCTGCTTCCCACCGGCTTCACACCCTTCGCCGAGAAACCAAGCTTAGGCTCTCTCTATTTTTTATAAGCTCTATGTTAATTTCGTTGTTATTATGTTGTTTCTTGTTTTATTTTTGGTCACGATCTTGACTTTTTAAAGTGAGGATTTCTATCCCATCTAACATCAAAATTTGCGCCATTCTACTGTTCATTCATAGAGATCCTTCTTATTTATAGATGCTCTTTGTTCATTTATAGATTTACTTGTGAACACTATTAAAGTTGATTTAATTCATGAATTCTCATGTGGTTTTTAAACTAAGTAAATTAAATTAGCTTGTTTTTAATTGTTGTCTAATTGAATACCTTACATACAATAGAGATAGTTGAATTGTGACCTTGAAACTTTACTTGAAAATATTTACGTTATAATATGAGTATAAGATATGATTGATACATATACGTTAAATATTTAGTATTACACTCAGTCTTCTTTTAGATTTGTAATAATATTGACAAGTGGAAATACCAGAGGAATTCTTTTTGGAAAGTAAAGGTATAGTACTTTTAGATTTAGTAATGGTTGATGTAATAATTTCAACTTTAACTTAGTTTAAAATTGGGTTAAACATAACTTATAATTCAGTTATAAATTTCTCTTGATTTTCCTAAGATAGTAATATGTAAGCTATCTTATTGGAAGGTTGATGTACAAGAGACTCTATGGATAATGGAAGTTGGTTATGAGATCTAAGAAGTTTTTTAAGAAAATGAAAGTCGATGTTGTTCATATAATGGGCATTGGAAAAAAATATGATTTGTGGTCTCATTTAGTTGTTCTTGATTATATTTACACTGTGGTGAGTTAATTAGTTTGATTATATTTAAATGTTGTTTTGTAGTCGCGTGATTGGATCTTAATCTTGTTATTAAGATTATTGCCTGTCTGGGTAAATTTGTAGGGAAGAACCACGTAGTATTAAATTGTAGATCTGTATGCAGTCTGTTTATTTGATTTGATAATTGAGGTGTATTCTGTATCCTATCGTCACCACTTAGCTTGGCCTCAGAAAGTTTGATCTGAATATTAATTAAAATTAACATGTGGTATGTAAATTTATTTTGTATTTAAATAATGTGTTTAATTAATTTCTTTCTTTTCCTTCTTTTCAATCAGCTGGCCAGCACTGTCCTTTTCTTTCCTCTTTATCTTTATTAATTAAGAGTATGACGTGTGAATATTTAAATTTATATATTCATATTAATGTTGAGTTGTATATGTGTTGAAATGCTCTGTGTAATTTCTTGTAGAAGCTAGATGCTACGGAAAGAGCATTGCTGTCAGAAGATTTTCGGGGCACTTGAGTGTGATGACCGCAACAAACAGCTGAACTTAACCATGTACCTTTGTTCTCTTTCTATTTTTGGATGGATCCTTTCTTTGCAGGGTGACCGAAGGGCGCTGTGGAAGAGGTACCCGGATGTGAGAGCTGCGGAAACTTGGTGGAATGGGCTGATAAGCTGTTATTTTTTGCTGCTATAACCGTTCCGTTTTCACTGAGATAATCACTGTTACTTTTGAATTTCGTTTAAAATGCTCGAGAGCGGCCATTGTTGACACAGTGCGATACTAGCTTCAACATGGTTAGGATCAAATAGGATAGGCGATGCGAGATGCAGTCAAGTAGCTGCTAGGGAAAGTAATCTTAAACTTAGTATCCGGAATCAAAAACTTAGACTTAGAAATAATTGGGAGACTTCGGGACTTGTAATTTTCAACAAGGTCGGCATGAAGAATTACTTATGGTATACTCCGTGGTTACTCAAGCGTAGTGGGTAACTGAGAAGAGGCCCATCCAAGGAAGGGACGTCAGGGAGAGAGCTGTTACGTAAATTGTTTCTATTGAGCTCTATTACAATTTTGGATGTACTTGTTTTGGACCGATAGTATTTTCGTTTGCAACCAATTTATATTTGTCAAAACCTCTTGTCACTTGTGAAGACCTTCATTCTGCGTTATATCCCCCTTTTTATTTTACTTCTAAAGTCGAATTGCTGTCTTCATTCACGATTGTCACTAAACCCCAAGTCCTATGTGTTCACGAGAACGGAGAGATCTAGTTGGTATCAGGCTCTACAACAGCGGAAAGTCCCTGTGTGAGGACTTTTGGTAGTATTGTCTGGAGGTCACCGGTAGCCTTTGGGCTGAGGGATAAATCCTCATGTGGTTCAATTCATTTTGAACAAAACCATCTCTCTCTGAACACCTAAATAATTGAGAAGTCTTTAATGAGAACGTTTTAATCTGATCTGTGGAATAATCGATTGAACGTGGGTCCTCATTCATACTCGTCGGGAGCGTAGCCTCTGAACGCTGTACGCTAAAAGGATGATAATCTCCCAATAATTCTCAATAACTTATAACGATCAACACATCGAATCTGTAAACAATTATCTATCAAAATATATGTATTAATCTTTTGTGGTCAATTTGTCTTTATAAGCCTAATAATACTCCTGTTTTCTCTTTTCGATCTTAAGCCTGTTTATCAGGAAAGTAGCATATGGACCGTTTAAAAGCTTAATGGATAAGTGTTGCAAGTATTCAAAGAAAGAGGGAAGTATAAAAGCAATACCAACGTAGTTTTACTAGCGCTGCCGAACAAGAACGTGTTTAAGTAAGCAGCCCAAGTAAGACGTAACACTATCGATGCATTTGTTTTTAATTTTTTCCTAACTTTATATGTTAAGTCTTCCCAATGCAGTTTTATTAACTATCTCGACATTATTCGCGGCTTCTCGAGCATATTTATCTACTATAGGGTTTTGAGTACAAAATGAGTGACCTGGTATCCGGGTAATATGTATAATTTTACCTGATTTCATAAGGGTATCATACAAGTATAATGTATTGATTATGTAAGGGGATGATTTAAATAATTTTTGTTCATCGCTGTTAAGCGCTAAGATTGAATCTTGCGAGTCTGAAAGTTTTAGGATTTTAGTGGCTTCTATTTGCATACAATACTTAAGAACCATATATATTCCATAAATTTCTGCGTTGAAGATAGAAAAATTGTTTGGTAAACGTTTTCTTACATAATATCTAATTGTTGGATCATATATCCCCACGCCCATTCCTGTATTTTGCTTTGATGCATCTGTATAATGTAGTACAAATCTTTCCAGTTATCGTAATAGAAACTCAGTTTTTTTATTGAAGTGTCAATGCGTGGGTTTGAAGTGAATTTAAGAGAAAAAGAGGGGGATGCCGTGTAGTGATTATTTCTTCTGTTTCGTTACGGTATGCCAGTAGTTTCTATGATTTTTATATTGATATTTCGTCTATGGAAGTACTCTAGTATTTCTTGAGTGTATTTATGTGAGTTATTATCAAGTATTGATTCATCTTTTAATATATTCTTTATAAGAATGTAGTCTTTACGAAATCTAATGGGTAAAATTCCTAATTCAAAGTACGTGAAAATATTAGGTGTGCTATTCATTAATCCCAAACATTTCCGTAATAGTTTTCTTTGTATTATTTCCAGTTTTTCTAGTTGTAAATCTGTTAAATCATTACAAACTGAGAGTATATAGTCAAGTAAACTTTGAAATAGTGTTCTATAGAGAAGGAGCATGGTTTTAGGTGAACTACCCCATTTATTAGTAGATATCGCTTTAAATAGATTATATATTCTATCTGCATTTTTCTGAGTATTCGGAAGTTGTACATTCCAGTTTAGTTTGTTCGTAAACCAGACTTCTATCTGGGTAGTGATGTGTAGGTTAGTTAGTCTATCACATTTAAAGTTTAATTTAGTATTACTTTTTGTAAATATGATAATATTTGTTTTTGCTTGTGAGATATTGAGTCTGAGATATTTGAATGACTGTATTATATTTTTGATCTTATTTTCAAAAATTCTGAAGTTAATTATATTATGTTCTTAAGGTAATATAGGAAACTTACATCATCTGCATATATAATTAGTTCTCCCGGTAAGTAATTCAGTCTAGTTAATTCTATTAGATAAATATAAATGAATCGGCGATAAAACACTTCCTTGAGCAAGACCATTGTTGATTTCTATTACTACACTAAACCACTAAACTAATTGTTGAATTTATTTTAATTTTCTACTTTTTAATAAATTCCATAATAATTTGATTATTCGATATGGGATTTTCAATCGTTGTAAGATTTTTAATAAGATGTTAATATTAGTTTGATTGTATGCATTTGTTATATCTAAAATGAGGCATATACAGATTTTTTAAATTGCAAAAATGCATTTTGAATATCAATGGAAATAGATTTTAATCCAGTTTGAGTGGAAAGGTTCTTCTAAAACCTATGGTGTATTTCGGTAATAATTTCTCACCTTCCATGTACCATTCTAATTTACTTGAAATATTTTTGCCATACATGGTATCAAAGTTATCGGTTTATAAGAGTCAGCCTTGGTGATATCTTTATTGGGTTTAATTAATGGAATAATTATATGGTTAGACCAACTAGTGGGAACTATACTTGTCGATATAATACTATTACAATTCTTTGCTAACATATCTATAGCTATGATTGGTAGATATTTTATAATACCATATGTTATCCCATCTTCTGCAGGTAAAGTATTTTTGATTTTTTGAATTCTGTTAATAAGTTCATGAGTAGTGATATGTGTATCATATGCTAAATCATGATTAGACAGAGGTGTAAATGAATCGAACTCTTTAGGTAATTCACTGATCTGTGGTAAATTGGGAGAGGTTAACTTAGTTATGTATTCCTTTCTCCAGTTTTCATCCAAAGGTAATTGTTTATTAGGTACAGGAGATTTAATATTTCTTATTATTTGCCACATTTGTTTAATTTTAGTTTTGGGTTTGATTTGTGAGCAGTATTGTTACCAAGCTCTTCTTTTAGACTGTAAGAAAATTCTTTTTGATTCAGCTATGCTTTTTTTTAGGTTAATCCGGTTAATTTGTGAAGGTGCTTTGAAATGACTTTTTTTGTAATTTTTTTCTGTTGTTTTTAACTATATCGCATTTTTAGATCCACCAGTATAGAATTGGGTGCCTTTTTTTTTAGAGAGTTTGGGTTTAGGTTGAGATGTCAGAGTTACTGTTAAATTAATATTTTCAATTAAAATATCATAAGTAATGCTTTCAGAGTTACTATTTGTAAGGAATAGATTAAAATATTGAAATTGAATCCAATCTGTTTTACTTTATTTCCATCTTCTTAATGATATAATGAAGTCATTAATGAAACATGGAATATGATCACTTGTATACAGATCATCTGCTGTGTCCCAAAAATGTTATTAGCTAATTGAGGGTGAGTTAATGTCCAGTTCAATACTGAGGGCTTGTTCCCCATTTGGGGTTAGTGAGTTTATGTTCCTGAAACTGTTTTTAATAAAACATAGGTTATTATTGTCAGCCCATTCTTCTATTATTTTCCCTAAATTTTCTGAGTATTTGTCTCCAAGTAATTTTAAATGAGCATTGTAGTCGCCCGTATACATAGCAGGAAAAGGAATTGTACGATTTAAGTTTTCCAAATCTCCCACTGTTATGGTTTTTGATGGTGGAGTAGATGGGATGTAAATATTGATGAGATATATGTTACTTTTTGCCAATTTCTTACGAATGGCTGTGATTTCTACTTTTCTGTTCTTTTATTAGATTAATATTTTTGTCAAGATTTATCTTCCTAAAAGGTATTGTTTCTTGTATGTAAATACCAGAGTTGATTGAATTGAGAGTATTTAAATTGTAAATTAAATTATATCCTCGTAATCTATGACGATCAGAAAGTTTTAAATGTAGTTCTCTGAGGCATAAAAAAATAGGTATGACTTCTGCAATCAAATTCAATGAGTGAGGTAATTTAGTGTTGAAATTTTGTAAATTCCATTGTATTATGACTCCCACGACAGCTGATAATTTGATGATAAAAACTCCCTTACTTTTCTCTCTTTTATTTTTATAGGCTATATGTTAAGTTGTTTTTCTGGTTCTTCAATATCGTCTATTAAGTCTAAGCCTTGTTGTGTTAACTCTTGACTTTTGAGTAGTGTATTCTTTAGATCAGGTAGTGAAGAATTGACAGATACCATGTTGTGTAATTGAGCTACATGTTTGAATAATCTGATTTGAAGCGTTTTTTAATGTAAGATGTTGTTATGAATTTTTGTGGTAATGTCAGGTACCGTAAGTAATGAATGTTTAGAATGTTGATCAATTTGTTCCTTTTCTACTTTCTCTTTTTGGTTTATGTAAGTCTGTTGTGAAATTTCAAAGGTTGATGGAAGATTCAAAGTGGGAGGGTTCTATTTTCTGTGATGTTGATGTTTTGGTTCAGTGGATTTGACTCTGTGTGAATGTCTTTGATTGAAAAATGTGTAAAAGTGTCAGGGAGATTTTTAACTTTCTCCGAATATGAGGGGTGTGACATGGGACGGCCTTCCAACACCCGTAGTATCCATTCGGATTTTCTGAAGGTATTATCATTGTGTGAATTTACGATATTTTGAGCTTGTTTGAAGTCAGAGTTTCTATTGATTTTCATAATTTGTTCTTCCTTGCGAATTCATTAAAATTATTTGTAACATGAGATAGATTCACCGTATTTCCTTTAGTTATAATGTGTGGTAATTGAATGTAGTTTCTGGCGATTTTGTTGGTCGCTTCTGAGTATGATATGCCAAAATGCGAAACTTCTCTCTTAATCTCCCTTCTATACTCTCTGCACGGACATTTAGGGTCAGTCGAAGGGTGATTTAGTTTACAAGTGATGCATTGTTTTTCATTCGAACAAGGTAAAGGATGAGAGTCTATAGGTTGACTACATTCAGGACAAAGAGGTTTACTTTTGCAGAAATGCGTTGGGTGGTATCTATGGCAATTTTTACATTGATTAATTGATCTTACTTTAGGGGAGACTGCTATACATGTTAGATGGATGATTACGTGAGATGGCTATGTGTTAGTTTGGAATATTAGATGTATGAGTTTCGTGGGTACTCTTAGAATACTTTTGTCCGGTTGATGGACTGCTTTTGTCATTCTAATAGCGCGAACAACCTTATAATGAGGATCAGTACCTTCCAAAATGTCTTCCTCTGATAAGTCCAGATCTACCGGGAACACCAAACCATGTTTATAAACCAATGACTGTGGTATTCTGACAAAATAATCTAACAAT
The DNA here is from genome assembly GCA_022664845.1 of Lepisma saccharinum. NCBI lineage: Eukaryota > Metazoa > Arthropoda > Insecta > Zygentoma > Lepismatidae > Lepisma > Lepisma saccharinum. The sequence continues at coordinate 140,930 of JAGDQP010000651.1, read as the reverse complement.
TTTAATAACGCTTGATTATTAACTAATGAGTTGGTTGATGTGACATTAGGAAAAAAAAGCTTAAGTTGATTTTTTCTCATAATAGTAATTTCTGAAGGTTTTACATTTAGTTTTCTTAGTTGATTACACAAGTTCATTTTGCCTTTTTTCTGTAATATTAGCATTTATTCCTGTGGCAATTACTATGCACTCTCCTTTGTAATCACGGGATTTTTTTAATTATTGGCAGTTGTAAGCCTGATCTAACATTGTTAGCATTGTCATTAGAAAAAAACTGCTACATTTTGTGTTGTATAATTTTGTCCTTGTTGTAAGAAATTTCCATATTTTGGTTCTGATTGTTATCATTTAGTGGTGAACCTTGATCATTTAACATTAATTACTTTAGTTTACCATAGGAGTCCATTTGTTCTGGACCTAATTCTTGATTAACATTATGTTCATCTGGTTCAGTGATCTGCACCTGACCACTGCCCGAATTAAGATTGATCAAATTGTTATTAGTCTTAGAGTTATTTAATATTGTAATTGTATCGTTTAATGAAGATGAATTAAGATCTATATTCTGGTTGGCATTAATTTCTTCATCTTTTGAGGAACTATTTTGATTGTCTTTATTGAAAACTGTTTCCTCTCCAAAGTTTAAGCACTCCTTAGAACTGGTTTTGAACTTTTTATTTGGAGTTTCTGAATTTTCATTGCCTTCCTCATTTTTACACAGGTTCGAGGAACAATTATCGTTTTTCTGAGGTCTTAAAATAGTCTTTCCACTAAGATTGTTTTTGGAACCGGATTTAGAGGACTGTGTTATCCTTAGAGCAAGAGGACATTTTAAGCTATGAATAATAATAGTTCCCAATGCACATGCAACAAACAATAATAACTTAACAACAAATTATAATAGTATTTAAAAGCAAAGAACACCACTTAATGTACACTGCTATGAAATTACTTGAAAAACTTTGAATCAGATAGGCTTATTCCCAAGAGTGTTTAAGCCTCAAAATTAGGCCTATCGTTGGGTAAAGCTGAACCAGCAATGCTTTTAGTATTTTTCACTTCATACCATCTGACTGTAGACACTACATGATACTAATAAAATTACTATTGGTTTTAGAAGGATCTCTAATAGAAATGTTACGTTTTGCTTAAATTGGAGCACCACACTATTACACAGCTATTATGATCGTCGCCATCTTTAAATTCCACACCATGCTTTCACTTCCTACACCAGCCATACTTCATAAAAATATTTTTGTTGTTACAATATAACTAATTTGGGCACTTGAACAAAAGTTACTCTTTTGGCGTTATGGTTTTGTTTGTCGCGATTTGCTGGATGACTGTATAATTTTATGAAATTCGGGAACATAGATGGGATGGATAAATGTATCGGGATTCAAGATATATATTATGAATGAAAATACTTTAATATTGTATGTTTCCGGATGAGATATAGATCCAGACATTTTCCCCGGCTATCAGCTGTGTGCAATTATATACATGTATAAAACTTTTATGTTATCTTTATTGTTGAAGTCAATGAAAGTTCAAGTTGTTCACAGCGATATTGTGACGAAATAGCCAATGTTGGGCATCTGTAAATTAGAAGTAAAATATTTTATTATGAACAAGGGCGTTACGATCTTAAAATAAAACTTCTGTTCATTTTACCATCTTAGTTTTTCTTCAACTTCGCTTGAAGTTAGCTAGAGTACAACTCTAGATCTAACTTCTACTTATGCCCAGTTTCGTCCCACCTCCTTGAGGTTATTTAAAGAGGGCATCTTGGTTTCATCTGGGAGTTCTCAGATTCAGATGTCAAGATCCCAAGGACCTCTGAGAGATTATAAAAAGAAAGTAAAATTCTACTTAAGCCATTCAGGGACGACATTTCAGTACGAACCTCATAGAAGGAACATCATACCAGACCTTTATAGTTAAAATTGACAAACGTTTTATAGTAAAATAAACGTACCCTTCATTTATTTATTACATTATGACGACCAAATGTGGGACGTGTGATGCAGAGCGAAAAAACGATTTAAGTTCCAGTGAAGAGGAAGAATCAGGAAACGAACGAAGGGAAGGACAAGCTGTAAGACTACAAGCAGAACGTCAACCACAAGATTTAATAGCTAACGAACATACTTTTGAAGAAAGAATGTTTGCTTTAATAGAACAAACTATAAATAGATGGGAGGAGCGTCAAAGAGAAAAAGAAGTAAAGGAAGAGAGAAGACAGAGAAAAAGCAGAAGAGGAAGAGGGGAGGCAAAGAGAGAAAGCAGAAAAGGAAGAGAGAAGGCGAAGGGAAAAGGAAGAAAAAGAAAGTACGCGAGTAGAAGAAAGATAATTGTTGTTCCAAAGGTTACATGAAGAAATAAGTGGAGAAAAATATATTGCAGAAAACTGCAATGCAGAAATCAGAACGTTAGCAATTACTGTAAGTAATTCTATGGAAGTAGTGGAACACTTAGAAACGATAATGGTAATAGAAGAGAAAATGGAAATACAAGTTATACCTTTATCATATGAAATAGAAAAAATACAAGTGTTACATACTAGTCAGATTTGCCATACTAGCCAAAGGATAATGTAAGAAGCACGAAATACTAACCGGGACGAATGGATGATCCTTATGGAAGATAGTAAAGAAACGAGAAATGTCTGGCTTGAAAATTGAAAAACCACTGAGTCATTTGGACCCTACCTGCAATGGAACACAGACAAAAAAGTTACCCGACAATGGAAGATTGGAAATTGTAACCTGGCAATAAGAAAGAGATCAGAATAGAAGAAGGAGACATGGAAAACGGGAGATGTTGAAGCAAAATTGCAGGCAGAGCTCAGGTTGGTGACGAGGTAAGGAAAGGAACAGCAAATGAATAGGCAACTTGAGGTATTTGATCCAGGAACTCGACTGGACAATCAGGGAAAATCGATAGAGGAAATCAGAGTGAAGCAAAAAGTGGATCTTATGGATGTACAAGCATAGCAAGTTTCCGTGGAGCGGAATAGAGGAGGAGATGTTGATGTGAAAATTATAGTAAACATAACAAAGTTATTTGTCGAAAAAAAAAACAGTCGAAAGAACTTATCAATAACAAGAAGAGAAATGGTCAAACGAACAAGAAACCGTGGAAATTGAAAAAAAAAGGTAGTTAAAGGTCAGAAGAATATAGCAAACCTAAATCAAAAGATCAAGAAGAAACATAAATCAAAGATCAAGCAACGTTCCTGCTGTCATGGCAGTAATCGAAAGACTCGACTTTATCCAAAGAATCGTAAAGTCAAAGATCAAAGGCTAAACCATACCTCCAACAATCCTCTAAATTTAAATTTTGAGTTGGATGTACAGAAAGAAAAACAGAAGATTGAGATGTTTGTATCTCTATATCTGAATCTAGTTCCCGAATATTTATGTAATCATCTGGGTCCTTATCGCTACAAAATTCAACCGAATCTATCGACATGAAAGCATTTTCTTACCTCCCTCTGTATCAATGAATTCCAAACTAGTGTCATTAAGCTGAAAAAAAAAAATGTACTGTAGATTGGCGGCAAGAAGAGAAGGATTAAAGAGGGAGCTTGCCAAGCATGGTAAAGTCGGATATTAAATCGGATGTTTGAAAGGAAAAGGAACGGCTGGACAAGGAAAATAATTGTACGAGTTATTGTACAGAAATACAATTTGCGTAGATCTAAAGACTGTATATTTAGGCATAATAAGAAGTTATATGAAGTGTGTGTATGAATACCAAATGTATCCTATAAAGACAAGGGAAGGAGGAAGGATAACCTTTAAGATTATAAAAGAAAGTAAAATTCTACTGAAGCCATTCAGCGACGACATTTCAGTACGAGCCGCACAGAAGCAACATCGTACCAGATCTTTATAGTAAAATCACATTTTATTTTTATTGCAAGCCATAGAGTTAGTTTCTAATGCTTGTGTTTCTTGGCGTTGTTTTGTTTGGTAATCTATAAAGATCTTTTTCCATGCGTATTTATTTCACAGTCTGGGGACGAGGCTTGGAGGCCAGGGCTGGGTTGCAAGAAAATACTTAAGTATAAAATCTAACTTAAGTCAAACCATCGAACTCTACATAATACTGAAGTGACTAATTAGTGTCAACGATAGACATCAGAGTATACGTTTAAATTTGTTTGTCCACTTCCAGTCTAATCCAATGTGGATCAAATTTTCAATTCTAACTCAGTTTTATACGTTTCTTACTACTGTGTGGCCCGTTTTTTGACTTAAGTATTCACTCCAGTATTATGTAGAGTTCGATGGTCTGCTTAAGACAGATTTTAGACGTAAATATTTTTCTTGCAACCCAACCCAGGCCTTTCATTCTCACCAGCTGGTAGATTCTGTTTCCATAGGAATTTATTTGGGCGGTCACATATCCAGGTAATGAACGTCCAACTGCTGCCTGACTTGTAGTTTATTTTATTTTGAGTAATATGTTTTTTCCACATCTCAATCTTGTGTGTTTGATTTTCGTGTATGGTCTTTTCCCTGCTGGTTTGGTTCGTTTAGGTCCATTCTTGTTTTATCTGTTCAGTTGTTGTATTCAATTGTGCCACCGGGTCTTCTGGTACCCGCGTCTAGTGGTTTTTCTCATTTGCTTTTTTGATCTCAAAAATCTCTAGATTGTTCAATTCTCCTTTACTCATGTGAATTGCATTGGAATATTCCTAATTTCTGTTTTCAAGGGTTTCTAGCACAAGTTTGTACATGCATATGGCATAGGCTAGAGGAACCTTTTTTTTTCGTAACTGTCTCTCTCCTCTACTGGTATTTCCTTGTCACCACATCTAATATTGGTCTTTCACATTATAATTCACTAACCAAACTCTTTCAGAAATGTAAGGTGGTTGGGATACTTGGAGTATTAGAGTTTTGTAACTGGTTCGTGTTCTGAACTATATATGTTAGAATACAAGTTTTCTATCTATGGTGTTTTTAGTTTTAATTTTCTATTCTTTGCAGGAAGTCTAAATGCCTTCTTAGTATTGTTTAGAAGATTGGTTTGCTTGGATTCTCCATTGTAAGGTTGGGTGGACTCGTCATTGATGTATAGTTTTCTCAAAACAACCTGGTGTTCAGTGCAAATGAGTTTGTTTTGACCAGGCAAAAAGTCGCACTTTTTTTTTGCCTATATGTTGGCAGGAAAAATGAGTTTTCATAAGGCTTCTCCTTGAGATAGCTCGTTTTACGAACTGGGTAACTTCATAGTAGATTCAGAATTTCATGGCTTTCGTGATATTTATTCGCTCTGCAGCAGATCCTATTGATATTTTAAATTATATGTTCCTAATTATGTTGCCTTAGACAGTAGCCTTCAGATCACATAATTAAAAATAAAATTTTGCACAAAAAATTATTGTTATTCTTATTTTGCCAGAAATGTATTTTTACGATCTTTAGTTTAATCGTTAATTCTTCCCTTTCATGGAGCGTTTATTTTCAGGCGCGCTCTTAAAACTTCGTTTGGGAGGGGAGGGCTCCAGGGCCTTCGACAGGGGTTCGAGGTCTGTCTGGGTGTGAAATTTACGTAAAATGCACATAATTTTGCAAAAAAATTAAGCCATTAATATATATATATATATATATATGTGTGTGTGTGTGTGTGTGTGTAGAGAGAGCCTAGTCGGTAGCGCGCTCGACTTCAGTGCGAGCGGTCCCGGGTTCGATTCCCGATGGGGGTTCAAAGATTTCGGTGTTGACCCAGCATCGTGAGGACGACTGGGGAGCTGCAGTGAATAAAAGACGGTGGCGATCACAGTGAGAGCTTCGGCTCTCCTCTCCCAACCCGTTTGGTCAGCGTGGGAGAAGTAGACCAACTCCTCCTCCCTTCGGGGAGAGGTCTCATCCAGTAGTGGATTGAATATGGCTGTGATTTATTATTATTATTATTATAGAGAGAGAGAGAGAGAGAGAGAGAGAGAGAGAGAGAGAGAGAGACAGACAGACAGAGAGAGATGTATTTTAGGGGTTCCGCACCCCAGTATCCTCCTCTGCGTACGTCCCTGCTTGTTATGTAGGTGGATTGCTCCCACTGCCAGAGGAATGGGCGCCCTGCTCCGATTAACATATAAAGCAAGATAGATGATCCTTGATATATAAGGCATGTAGGCGGCAAATAGTAAAATTCTCTTTCTCATTTCCCCAATATCTATTTTCTGCGAGTACGAGTTCCGAAGATTAACAGCTCTGGAGGAAAAACTAAACTTGCTTGTTCCTGTCCAAATGCTGTCCCTGTTAACAACACGCTGTTTACTTTTTGCGTTGTGCAAGCAAGCACAAGCATTGCCCGGTAAGCTTCAACTTGAATTATGCCATAGGATGAAACTCTGAAATTAAATAACTGTGAGGACAAGAAGAAATAGTGGCAATAAATTTGAACATCTTTCATTCAGGAGATCGATGCAGTGATTGGTAAGCGAAGATTGTTAAATTCTACTTCCATATAGCATTAGGAATTTAGGCCTTTGGAGTTCTGTCACCGCATATTGCAAGTTCGGAAAGATGATCGAGTAAACCGCTTGATTGTAGCTTGAAAGGAACTACAAAACTTTATATAGGATAGTTAACTACAACAGTGTGTGGGTGGTCAAGGGTATATAATATTTTTTGGTGGTATATAGGATAATTAACTACAACAGTGTGTGGGTGGTGAAGGGTATATAATATTTTTTGATACTCAGCTTTCTATCATCTATGTGTAAAGTTCAATTGAGCGACGTGGAAAGCTATAATTTCCTCTGTATTCTCTGGTCAACTACGTAAACACCGTGAGTGACGGATTACGGTAACTGATCCACCCCATGTATTATTTATTTAAGGTTAGGTGGGTTTCCGTTGGGAATAGTAAAACGAATTGCGTATGTAATACTATTTACATCCATCTGCCCCTTTATATATAAATAAAGAAGATAAATGTGTGTACAGGAAAAAATAAATAAGTAAATCTGCCAGCCTGTTGGTATCTACCGTAATGAAGGAGAGTACGATAATCAATAATGCTCACGCACATTTCGTTGAAGCACATTTGAATGGGTACACTTTACTTTATCGCCCGCAAGAGAATGTAAAATTTGCATGAAGAATGTAGTGTTGGAAACGAAGTTTCGCGCCATGGAAGTGTGAAATAAGAATGCAAGAGCGACAAATACTTGAGACTATTTGCTTGCTGGTTTGGGGCGAGTACGTAGAGTGTGTGTTAAATAGGTGCTTCGCGTGTAGTTAAAAATTATTAATCCCTTGTTAGCTTCTCCACATGCTGTCCATGGTTTTCGTAACAAAATTGGTGCAATACATAACAGAGTGTTGCTAGGTAATCTTGTCTTTTAGCGTCGTCACGGTATATCACGATAGGAGTGATTGCAGTGATCACTGCTATATACATATAACGTTTAAAAATAGCAGTTAAAAATAACAGCATAAATAACAGTTTAAATCACGTTATTTTTCGTTACGGTGATAACAGTTAAGTATGCTATATGTATATAGCAGTTAAAATAGCTGCCAAAAATAACAGTTTATGTAATGGTTTCAACAATCTGTTTAGGAAAACGTATCTAAATGGGTGTTATTTATTCCTAATCAGGGGTGCCCACGAGGAGTTTTGGGGGACCAGAAGATGGCCATGGGAATTTTTCAGGAGATTTTGAAATAAAGATGTATATCAAGAGGAATTTCTATGTAAATGTTTATAAAAACTTTTTATAATTTGTTTAGATTAAAATGTGAAGGGAATGAAGCATCGATGGTATTTTCAAAACGTTACACAGGGATCACTAAGAGTGAGTTTTGGTAGGAAAGATCAGAACTGGATTAAGGAGGGATAAAGGGGCTGTAGCCCGGCTCCCCACTGCTTCAGGGGCCCAACAAAAAATTAGCACTCTATGTAAATGGTATGCACAGGAGCAGGGCTGTCATAATGCATGGGCACAGTGGGTAGTCGTCTGGGGTATCTAAAAATATACGGGCCCACCATTCCCATGCTAATCTAACCAGTTCTAAGACGCATTGACTTTTCTAAATCCTTAAATTGATCATACTTTACTCAATTTGGAGAAGTATTGTACGTCAGTTCCTTATCAGCAATAATAAATATTAACGCGTGTCAAGTTATTCTAACGTTTTCCATCCGAAATTACAAATGAACTAGGCTCGTTCCCAGCACCTCTGTGCATCAGTGCTGCAAACTACTATTAATTATTATTATCAAAAGTTATTACACTGGTATTTAGTAGTAGTACTACTACTAGTAGTAGTACTATTATTAGTATTAATATTAGAAGTAGCAGTATTAGTACAACTAATAGTATTAGTATTATTACTAGTACAATTATTATTAATAGTATTACTTGTATTATTAATAGTAGTATTACCACCACTAATAATATCAATATCATTAAAAGTAATACTATCAGTATTAGTATTAGTAACATAACTAATATTGGTAATCGTATTATTTTTATTCGTCCTACTAGTAGTACTAGTATTATTAATAGTATTACTTGTATTATTAATAGTAGTACTACTAGTATTATTACTATTACTGATATGAGTAGTAATATTAGTACTCCTTACAGTATTATTACTAGTACTAGTACTACCAGGGTGAGTCATATGTTCGTAGCGTTTTCATGGATAATGTGCAGCACCCGCCTCCCCCTGTACCACAGAAGCCTAATCGGCGAAGTACATCCCATCATCACACTGTATGGTCTTTCTCCAACGTTCCACAAGCCCCTGACGATACCAGGCTGCAAGCTTTGAAGCAAAGAACTCAGTAATGCCAGTTGTCACATCATCCACGGAATGGAATTGTCTGCCCCGCACGAAGTGTGCTATGGAACGAAACAGATGAAAATCAGATGGCGCAAGGTCGGGACTGTAGGGATGTGTGTGGTAAAATGTCTACGCCATCCATGTCCGCAATGTGCTGGGCGGACTCTTCTTGACCTGTGGCATAGAGCGTTGTCAAATTGGAGGAGCAGTCGCTTTCGGTTCACCAGTGCTAGATAACGATAACGACGCCGCACAATATCGTATACCCGTTGCAGCTGTTCAGCATACAATGTCCCATCAACGGAACGACAATATGGAACGAACTCCCAGTGCACCGGACCTTCGAAATTCCACCACACACACAGAATTGTCTTCTCTTCAAACCGCCCTCTTTGAACCACTTGCTGCGCCTCGGTATCTGGTCGAAGCCATTGTTTTCCGGTGTCAGGATAACGAAGAAAGATCCACTTTTCATCATTCGTGATGATCCGCCGCCAAAACCTGTCGTCAGTTGGGTTTCGAAGCAGTTCTTCACACAGGGTCACACGTTGTTGAGCTTGAGCGGGAGTCAAATCATGGGGAACCATTCTCGATTGCCTGGAGCGAAACCCAAGTTGATGCAGATGGCGAACGACACTGGTTTGTGATGTCTGAACCTCATTTTCCAGCTGACGGGTACTGGTTCCTGGGTTTCCTTCAACAGCGTTCAGGAGGGCAACGATATCCGTCGTCACAGGGAGTCCACTCTTAGGCTTGTCATCGAGACTGGTGTCACCAGACCGAAAACGTTGAAACCACTTTCTAGCTGTGGACGGGTGGACAGTACCTTCACCTTCTACGGCACATATTTCCTTGGCTGCTGCTGCTGCATTCAACCCCTTTTTTCCAGTAATGGCGCAGAAGCACACGACACACAAGTTCCTCCTCAGCCATTGCCCTGCCAACTGTGTATTCGACGCGTAGTTCCTCCCAATCACCGTTAGCGCTGTGATCAGACACGTGACACGCTTTCTGCCACCACCACCTTCACCAGTTCTACACGTTGCACATGGTTTTCCGGTATCGAGTGGGTGGGGCCACCCAACTGTACGAACATATGACTCACCCTGGTATTATTAAGCTTTCTAAAACTAATATTCTTATTGTTAACAGTAGTACTATTAGTACTATTATTAGTTACTAGTAATAATATTACTTATTTATACTACAGCTTCTATTATTACTATTATTAATTGTAGTACTACCAGCATTCGTATTATTACTATTACTAGTATTAGCAATAGTAGTATTAGTGCAACTAGTAGTAGTAGTATTAGCACTACTAACAGCATTATTATTAACAGTACTACTACTCGGTATCAGAGGTCTCCAAGTAGCATAAAATATTTATTACAATCAAACAAATCATAATAGCAAATTCCATTTCGCCTAATTTTAGTATGGAATACCATTATAAGGGGAAATTAACTGAGAGCAAAGTTAAATGTCGAATCGATTCAAATTTCATATCAGAGGTCTCCAAATAGCATCAAATATTTAAAACAATAAAAAAAAATCCATACCAGCAAGAAATTCCATTTCGCCTAATTTTAGGGTGGAATACCATTATTAGGGAAAATTAACAGAGTGAAATGAAATGTCGAATCGATTCAAATTTCATATTTCAAAAATCTATATTATGAACCAAAAGGTGCAAAGACATGTATGAGGTGTCGTTCAAAAGGTCTTAGCTAGACAATAGAACCCCTGGAACCGTATTGATTGGCGCAGTGATTCAATGTTGCCAGCCTATTTTCAAAAAAATAAATTGTTCAAATTACTACCATTCAGTTAAACCTATCTGCGCCAAACTTGGCATAAAAATTAGTCGACACAGTAGGAAAACACTGAGGTCGCCTATGTAGCTAAGCAACCTACTTACCAGTGTTGCCAGTATACTTTCTATACAATTCTCGTTTATCACATTCCTTCCATTATTCTAGTCACAGCAGCACCAGACTTGGCATAAACATTGTTTGACAAAATAGGATCATACTGCGAATGTTCCCGATCCACAGTAATCCCGTTGTCGGTTTTACCAGCCCATTACATTAGCTAAGAATCTCAGATACAGCCCAATTGCGACCATTTTCCACTGGATATATTAACAATAATAAATATAGAGGAGAGGATTTTGGGAGAAATCAGACCTAGATTTATTCAAGAACTCATCCCAGTATTTACCTTGTATGACTGAGCAAAACTCCGGATAAGTTTGGTCACTATGGCCAGCACCAGGAATCAAACCCCAGTCCTCCTGATTCCTGAGCTACTCTATCTTTAAAAACAAAACGCATTTGTTTGCAACACTACCAGCAAGGTGAGTGACCAGCCCTCTACTAGAAAATTATTTTTAGATTTCGATAGAATCGCTGCTAAATCCAGGTAGTCGTTTCGATTGTGCTGAATCAGTGAAATCAAGTTTTTTTTTTTATTGATTCAACACAACCAGGTGATGGTCACCCTGATACACCTACAACTATTTAATTAACACAGCCATTTATACTGTGTACTATCTTGCTTTGCCAATACAAATGGTACCGCTACCAGCAGTGATTCCACCAAAGGGGAGTCACATCCCCAAAATATCGACAACACGCCCAACTTAGAAATTTTTGCAGAGAAAAATCGATAGAAAGTGCAAAACTCCACTCACACCTTTCCAATTTTGACTTTATACCCCCCACCCCACTAAACTGAAAATCCTGGCGGAAAGCCTGGCTACCGGAAGGAGAAAAGCCAAAGTTTTCAGACGATGACGTTGGGGAAAATAGTTGTGTAGTCAAATAAATGCAATAAAAAACTAAAAAAAATATGCAATAAATATATACAATTTGCTCTTTTTCATGATTCATCTGTAAATTACTCCCATATCTGTGACTGCGGCAGACATCCCCACATTTTCTGTCTCTCTCTCTCTCACACACACACAAGCGCACGGGTACACTCGCTCACTCACACATAAATATACGACCTTAATATTGCCCCCCTCCCCTTAGGAAATTTCCTGGCGAAGCCCTAGCCATGGATTATTCATTTCTTACACATTTTAATCTAAACATATAATGAAAAGTTTACATCAACAAAAATCTGTATTTCAAAATACACTAAAAATTTCGCATGGTCTCAGTTGACGCTCCTAAAACCCCTCGTGGGCACCCCTGATTGAGAATAAATAACACCCATTTAGATAAGTTTTTGTAAATGCTTTTTAACACGTTTGCATAAACTGTTATTTTTAACTGCTATTTACATATAGCATTAGTTACTGTTATTACAGTTACGACAAACAACATTTCTGCAAACCGTTATTTTAACCGCTATTTGTATATAGCAATGATCACTGCTACTACTCTTACCGTTATATACCGTGACGACGCTAAAAGACAAGATTACCGTGTTGCTATTAGTATTCCTGCGTATTCAGCTATGTTTGTTATGTGCTGCTAAACTCTATTATCTATTTACCGAATTTATAATTTCACGTCGCTTTCCGTAATACTGCTTGGATTGCTGGCTGTTGATAGGCGTTTGTAGAAGTCTATATGATCAGTATTTACAAGAGAATGAGTGATATAGAGCGGACACATGGCTCAATAAGTGGCTGGGGCATAAAGTAAAGTTTATTCTGTTTGGGTATGCCAAAACGCCATTTATTTGGTGTTTTCTAAACTTTCGACAAAATTCGGAAGAAGTGGATTTTTGTTCAGATTGATTAGGTCGACACCCAAATTTCTTTAGTACAATTTTCGGGTGGGTACAGTGCAGTTCGTAGCATCTAAAGAATTTGAAAATTGCAAGCGAAATTTGTTCAGTATAGGAGTATTGGAACTCTAAATAAAACTAAGTTTAATATTTTTATTATTTATGTGTGTTTTTGTGTTTAACTGGATCAACATGCTGTAAGTATCCTTTCCTTATATCTTAATGTTACCTCATATGACAAGCCTTTAGGCAACTAAGGCTCAGGCCTTATGGATTTTGATGGGATCAGTTGGTGGAATGAAGAAAGTGGGAGGAAACAGGAGCACCCCGAGAAAACCCGTGCACACAGTGTTTGTCCACCACAAAGCCCATATGGCATGAGCAGGGATCGATCCGACAACCCCTAACACCAGAGGGGAGCGCTCGACCAACTGAGCCACCGCGGCTCCATATAAAATTATATTATAGGTTTGATGTAAGTGTGAATTTTTGCACGTAAATTCCCTTACGACATTACCTAAATACAATTTCTTTTCCTAACTATTAATATTTAACCTAGTGCCTATCCTGCCTATTTCTATATGTACTCTACTATATATAAAACATAGCATTTCTTTTGCACAAGACCCGTAGCAGTCCGCTCTGTTCATTTTCTCTCCTGCTACATGTGAAGTTCGTGTACGCATGTCTTGGTGTTTTAACCGTTTAATATCTTATATTTAAATATATACCAACCTACTTAGTGATTTCCTCAACTTTGGCCGTAACCTTAGATTGCACTACCACTGGTCCACTCATCCCGACATCTCTCAGGCCAAAACCTCTGACACTTAAACTCCTCCCAACCTTCACAAATTCCTTCCTCCCTCCAAACCATCCTGTTGAACTGTACATTTACTTCCTCTCCAAAACAAATTTCTAACCGTGGCTTCATTGACATGTTCCAATCACATCACAACCTCACCACTGCAGAACGAGGAGCTATCTCCAGTCTTCGTTCTGATCCGACCATCATTATCCACATAGTAGGCATGAATTACTCGGACTACCAATCCGAAGCCCTCAAACAACTTTCCGATCCTACTTTTTACCGTTCCCTCGAGGAAAATCCCACCCAATCCTTCCTTAATAGGATCCGCACCTAGCTTCAAGCGCGTGGACCCCATGAGGGGCTGTCGCGTTCCACTGTCCTGACAATCCCGGCAGACCCATCGTTTCCAGTATTGGCTCTCTCACTGAAAGAATGTCCGCCTTCCTTGACCACTATCTCCAACCGTTTATCCAGACTCACCCTCCGTACCACTTCCTCTCCACAATACATTCTATCTCTGATCCTCTCCCACCTGACACCATCTTAGTTACAGTCGACGTGACGTCACAGTATACCAACATTCCACACCCATGGTCTCGCTGCCCTTGAACACTTTCTCACCTCACGCCCCAGTCCTCGTAAACCCAATACATCATTTCTGCTTGCCGGCAGAGTGGTCTGCGGCGGTAGGCCATCGGCTCGAAGATCCCGGGTTCGAGTCCCGGCAGGGGCATGGATTTTAACAGCTAAAGGCAAATCGTGATGGGCCGAAGTCCAACTTCTTAGAACTTAAGGACGACATTAAATTCGAAACAAGACAAGACTGCTGTGTAAAATAAAAGCTGTTACCTTAAAATTTGTGAAAGCAAGGAATTCCATTGATTTTGAATGTAAAACGCAAAGATTGGATACAATTTTCGTTCAGAATTTACTTGCAGACGATGCTGTGTTTCTAAGATTTGCCATGAAGATTCTGTGTATGTTTCATGGGAATGCAGCCATTGAAAGAGGATTCTCTGCGAGCAAGGAGTGCCTCACTGAAAAGCTACATAAAGAATCTCTTATAGCTCAGCGATGTATTCATTCTCTCAGTGTGCTGGAGTTCATAAAATAGTCGTGTCCGAAAGTACAATGATGGCTGTATCCAAAAGTATGATGATGACTGTATCATTCTCACGACGAAAGCTTTGGCAACGAGAAAGAAGAAGAGGAGCGAGACAAAATTAACAACACTAGGAAGAAAGTTAGGGCCCTAACGAATGCGATTCCTAAATGGATGACACATGAAGTCTAGCGGTCTGTACTAAATTCAGTTCGAATTCCCATCAACTGTAATCAGAAAGACAATAGTAGAAACATACAACTGTTCTATTGCTTATATAATTTGTACACAGTTATACTTATATATTTTCTTCTTCCTAAATATTGTTAGCTCGATACAGCTCTCATGTAAACAACAATATACCGCATTAAATTCATAAACGACGTGCTCTTATGAGTGGTCGATGATACACAATAAAAGAAAAGCAAAGGGCTCTGGAAGAAGAAAAAAGGAAACTACTGGAGCAGGCTGGAGAAGAAGCTGTACGAATTCAACAGAAAATTGTTTCAGCCCGAGAGAAACTGTTTGTATGTTAGATTTTTATCGTTTTAATGATGCGTCAGTGTTAGATTTTTATCGTTTTATATGAAATAAGATACATTGTTAGTCTGTTTTAAGTGTTGTATGTAATATGAACGAGAAAATTACTGCCTAAAATAAAATGAAATAAAAAAAAAAGCACCTAGCAAGTTTTAAGTGAGCATCGTTGATGGATTTCTTGGATACTGCATACTAAAATCAGGTAAGATCTTCCTAGTTCAGTATTGTCTTTTCAGATCGTAAGAATGATGTGTTTGAAGTATATAAATTGAATGTAGTATAAATGATAGAATTATCGATTTTTTCAGTATATTGTACAGGTCACGAAATTTGATAATTAGTCCGGAAAAAGTCACGAATTGGGAATTCCTTATTCTGGTAGACACCCGAAGGTTGCGCAAGTTCAATTCCGCAATACACTGGCAACATTGTATCTACCTTGTTCCAACTCAAAACCGCCATTTTTTATTTTACCAGCATAGAGCTCGGACAAAGGTCTACTTTGCGGGCGGCTTCATTTTTCCCTGCAGATTTTTACCTTACCTTCTCACCTGATGAAACCAATATATAAATCGGCGAGATTATGGTTGCAATTGCCAGATTGTTGTGCGATTAGTAGCAGCAAGGATGAAGTGCCAAGTTGAAGGTGAATTTACAATTGTGTTGGCTCACCTTTGAATTGTAGTTACAGTGATGTAGGGGGACGAATTGAGAATGCTAAGCAATTACCACGGATCTGCCTGTTTTAGAGTTAGCGTCTTAGCTTTCCGCACTCTTTCAGAGCATGAGGAATCAATGGTGTATGGCTCATCTTTGTTTTATTTCCACTTACTAAGATTAGTGGGGAAGGGACAGACAGACACATATGACCTTTATATCTTCCCCTATTCACTTGCCTTCATACGGGGGTGCTAAAAAGCATTGCAAAACACCAAGCGAAATAAGTCTTGTGGTGTACATAGACCTTAATGTTACCACATTTAGACGTAGCAAGCTTTTCTATGACATTCTACAAAGATACTCTAAGTCATGAAAAACGACATGTCAGTTTTAAAGTCATAATTTTCCCCACATTTCAGACCAGGAGGAAACCAGATATATAGCTCATCTCTGTCTGATTTGTAGTTACTGAGATATATAAGGGGACAAATGAAGAATGCTAATCAATTAAAAGGACCTGCTATTTAGAGCCAAACTGATAATATTCCCCATCCTTTCAGACCGTGAGGAATCCAACGGTCTCGTCTCTGTGTGACTTGTAGTTAACTGATATATAGGGGGTGAGACAAACCAACAGGACCTTGTTTGTATTTTCTTTTATTCACGCGTTCATACGGGAGCGCTAACAGTGATAGGATGTTTATGTAATAAGAATAACATGTAGTTCTAGATAGTAATGGTTGATGAGAAAATGCCAAACAGAAATATCGAACTATCCAACTAAATATCGTAATAACCAAGATAACGATATAAGTTTTAATATTGAAGTTTCGATATTTTTAGATGTAGATTCGATATATCGAAATTTGGAACACCCTAACTCCTCCCTCTTGTAACCATCCAGAACACGAAATTTAACCCGCTAAGTGGTCTCAAAGAATAACAATAATAAAAACCTAGTAATCACATCTCCGTGGATGTATAAATCTCCCTAATAGAAAAGTTTCAAGAATGCGACATTGCTACATGGGGAGGTTTATATAATGTTATACTCACCCTAATAGAGTCCAGGAACAATTTGCAGAAGTTAAAAAAAAATTGTGGCCTTTCGAAGAACACTCTGTGTCCTTTGAGGAAGAAGATTGATACCTTTCCAAGAAGTCCAATATCGGTTATAAATTGCTTTTGGAGGTTGTTCCGGGATCCGATTAGGGGGAGTTAAGTTTCAGTTCTTTAATTGAACCTTTTTCATATAATTTATTGATCATCGATGTCAGAAGTGTTTGTGGTCAAATAATACACGGACTCTTAAGAGCAAATAGAAGGTCTCCATAAAAAAAAGGAAGAAAATAAAAGTAAAGTTATACCACTATCTACAGAAACTGGCGTACTTAACTATTTTGGGTTGTAGCGAGTGTGTTGAGGAAGGTTTTCCTAATACTATAAAATAATAATTGCAATAATCCTTCCTCTTACCTCTTGGCATGTCAGTGACAATGTTAAGTGTCGTTAAGTGCCTGCAGATCGCCCCGTTCATTTCTAATCATTCCTAAACTCGGCTGGTAACCTTGTCTCAAAGATAAGATAAAATGAATTGTATGGGCGGTAACAGCGCTACTTTTCTCAAAGAGTAACCTTTCTATAGATCTCGTATGTTATTTGTCTTGCCGTTTTCCTCTATCTTCTGCGTCAGATATTCTCACATTTTGTTTTTGAACCCGCGTGTGGCGTTTCGTTTCGCGTTACTGTAGTGGTTGGTATTTGCTTCGCTTTTATTCAGGGTGTCTACCACCCTGGAGAACCTGGAATACTCAGGGAATTTTATAAATCTGGAAAACTCAGGGAAATCTATAATATATGAGGAAAACTCACGGACATTCCTGATGTGGACTTGTCCTTAGTTGATAAGAGCACTGGCCCGGCAACGCTGAGGTCGTGGGTTCGATTCCCACTGCTGACCGGATTTTTTCAATGTGTTAAAATCCTCTGTTTGAAAGAAATTATCTTTTTATTTCACTTGTGAGGTACCAATAATGTACAAGGTGTTTGGACTGGTGGTGGTGAGATTAACAAAAATATCATTGCGTATTATTTACATGTTCCTAAGAACTTAGGAAATTTAAGAAAAATATATATTTTATGGAGAACTCAGGAAATTTCAAGTTACAAAATTAGTAGACACAATGGTAACCAGTATTTCTGTACATTTTTCAATATGTTTTCCGTAGACAGAATCTTTGTGTGCAAGAAAGTAATACCGCGTGAGGATATCCTAACTTTGAACGTGTTGCTGCTTTTACATGCTCTATCGAAATATAGGTTACAGTATTAAACGCAAAGGAAAGCGTTTGTTGAATTATTGGCATTTATTTAAAAGAAAAAGTGGGGCTGGGGTAAACATATTATGCATTTATACAAAAAGGGAAAAGTTGCAGAATAGGAGCGAAACTTCAGAAATCATCCCAAAAATGATCTAAAAGCTGAAAAAGGATAAGTAAACCTTAAAACACCGAAGAATATATAACAAAATAAAAAATGCTTGTTTTACTTAAATTTAATTATAAAATGAACCGTTCACCGACTGTCAGAAAGGTGACTACATTTCATGAAGTTTCTAGCCCTAGCCATGACAAACTACAATCGTTTTGTCTTATCCAGAGACAGTCAAGTGACAAACCGCCTCCGTACAAAACACATCGTCATTAACTTTGGGAACCCAATAGATTGTAACTGCTAGGTGAGGAACAGAGGTGTTTATCAAGAGGTCATTCTCGTAGCAAAGTCTCGTTATTTCAAGTACAAACAGGAGCAGGTCGGTAAGCAACATACAAGGTATAAATTATAGACCTGTTTGTTAAAGAAACTCTTGGGATTTCTTGTAGCGCACATTTTTTCTGTGGTCGCAGTTCTAGTTTAGCCTAGTTTTTACCCTTTGAAATTAGGACTGGCTACATGCCTTCCATTTTCCTAGAAGAACCATTTTTCGTTTCCTGTAGTGAGGCGCTGGATGAATGAGTTTGATATTCCTGTGCAAAAGAAACAGGTGGTGGTTCGCCATTGGAAGTTGTATGTGCAGTTCCCGAACTGTCATAATGCGTGAAAGTGGTTTCGGAGAGTCTTCTTGGAACATCTCCGATAAACTGGAAAGAGTCTGTCTGAGTAATGATTTATATTACGAATGCAAGTTTCACGGAAGTCTCAATCAAAAGGAAGACTTGAAATAAGCATTTCATCCGCACGCTATCCTGTTTCCACTCGAGTTTTATCCAAACATCCCGTTCTGTTAATGCTATGGTTTTGATTTGGCGGCTGAGATAGTTCGCTAAAACTAGTATTGCAGATTTGATCTGAAGTAATTTATTTCTGTTCAATGTGTTAGGTTTTTGTTTTTGAATTTGATTTGTAAGGCCTTTAGGCAATGGCAGAATCCCGAGAAAACTTAGTCCATACAGTGTTTGTCCACCACTAAGCCCACACGGGACGAGCAAGGTTCGATCCGACGACCTCAAGCACAAGATGTGAGCACTCTACCATTGAGTTAGCTACCGCGGCCCCTCTTAGGTTTTTGGTATTTGTGGTACAGGTAAGATGTTAGTTGAAAGCCTCACAACCACATCAAGGTCTCTTACCTTCTGTGAGGGCCTCTAGTGTTTTTAAAGTTGGTAGAGGGACGCAAGATCGTTTGTACCGTACGATCTTGCGCCGGAGAACCAACTCACACAGCATTTGGTCGACTGTGTGTACGCGGCTGGTGCTTTCGAATGTGTGTGTGTGTTTTCTCGTTCCTGTGGAAGTTAACAGATGCTTCACTAAACCTGACTTGGCAAACCCCTTGCTATTTCTGGGTCCATTATAGCGAGACGCTTGCCGGGTACTCTTTAGCAAATCATTTGTTAAATTCCGGGATACTGAGAAGTTGTGTCCAGTCGCGATTGCCGACAAATGGCTTGTCAAATCTGATCTGGCAAATACCTTACTATTTCTGAAGCCATGATAGTGAGATCCTTGCCGGGTACTCTTCAGCAAGCCATTTGTTTATTTACTAGTGTCGGACGCCCGAGAATTGTGTGTGTATATGAGTGTAAATATTTTTAGAATATTGAAAAATATAGTCATAGATTCAGTGTTAATAAAAGAGTATTGTTAATAAAATATGGTATTTGTTGCACGGTTAGGACATTGAAACTTGACGATTGTTAGCTCTGCTAGTTGTTCAGTACAACAATGCAATTTTTTTGAACTAAAAATTCTTATTTTCTTCAAAAACAGGCTGACAAGTCTATTACAGTTAACTTTATTGTAAAAACACAAAACATTCGTTACAGTTTCAATGTTCTAACATCTTCCTCAGACGAATCACTAATCAACACTGAGGTCGATGTTTCGTCTAAGGAAGATGTTGATAGAACATTGAAACTGTAAAGCTTGCTATGTCGTTTTACAACAAAGTTAAGTGTATAGCCTTGTTAGCTTGTTTTAATTAAATTAAGTATGGATACTAGGTATCAATATAATTTTATTTTAATTTTTATAGCGCCAGTATATTAAATGCCGAAAATCAGAGATATCATTTATATGAGCTAAATCTGTATCATCTGTATGTAGACAGCGTTCGGAAGATAGAAATTCCGTCGTCAGAACTTTTGAATATGACTAGTATATCAATCAGTCTGCGTCGAAACCAATGGCTAAAAGTCATAACACATATGATTTAATATATCTTTTATCTTTCCGGTACCACACAAAATAATATGCGGTCCGCGGACTAGCAGTTGCCTGCTCTAAAGCATTCAAGGTTCATCGTTTGAATACATCTACCATTCAGTGTGGTTTTCTCTGTGGTTGGACAAATTTCTGACGGTCATTCGAACTGAACTTTGTGATATTATAACAGTCCTTTCATACAAGCAAGTTGTCGGAAGTTGTGACCCAAAATTTTTGCTAAAACATAACGCGAGTTTTACAAGTTCATGGTAATTATTATTTCTTCCTAAATGGAAGTTTTTAATCACTGTCGTACCATCTGCTCTGTTTCACTCAAACTGCAGTAGGAAATACTTTTTTTTATATAAAGTTCAGGCACAGTAAGAGATGTTACAGGCTGCTTAACCATACTGACTATAGTTATTTGTAATAAAACACAGCTAACATCTTTTGTTTATTAAACATCTTATTTCATTATTTCACTATTTTTCAACACTTCCGCATTTAATTTAATCTAATTGCAGATTATGGCTCCAAAGTAGTTTTTAACCAATAAGAAGAGAACATTTTTTGTTGATTTAAAACAACTTTCTTGCCGTTTTATATGAAGACAAATAATTCAATCTAAAGTGTTTAATAAAGCTAATTAGCGGCACAAATGTTAGAATTATAAACCCTTAGTATAAATCTTCACCTTCACCTAAATGTTATTTTTGACTGTACATTCTCTTTTTACGATTCTTAATACCCAATTTTACAATTAAAATGTCAAAAGTCATTACCGAATTTCCTTGTTATTACCGCAACTAATAACAGCACAAATAGTAATATTCTTTAATTATAATAGTTAATTCTTAAGGTAACAGCACTGCAGTAATTTCGTGGAGAATCAATTACTTCACAATATGAATACTGTTTGAAGAATTATATTTACACCAATTTTTAATACCAAATTTTGCGTTGCGGGAATGACATTCAAAAAGTATACTCGCTCAAAACAGAAGAAACCGTTGGAATAACTCTTTAATTATACAGCTTCTCTGTCATCCCGCGCGATCAGTCGACAGAACTAACTCCCTAAATCATGATTTATTTGTCACCCAATCAGTGTTGTCAGATGTGAGGTAATGACGGTCAAAGCCGAGGACAAGCATTTTCTAAATAATGGAATGAATGAAGATTATTAACACGACAGGTTATTAATCATCATTATCACAAAGATGTATGTGTCTTCTCTATTATAAGGAATTTCCGACATTTTTCCGTGAAGATAATAGCTATGCACTTCCAGAATTTGTTGCTGGTATATGTTACGGTAATGACATTGGAGTGATAAAAGTTTAAATTTAAAATAATTAAAATATTCAAATGGGAAAATCATATTCGAAATAAACATATGTAGAGAGCGGATCGATATGCACGGAAAACAGCTAAAATATGCACGCAAATATTCTGTAAAAATGGCAAAAACATTCTCTTAAATATCCACTAAAAAGGATAATTAAATATTGCAAAAATGACATACAAATGATGTAAACTACATTTTTCTGCAGACTATACACAATTTTGATATCTTTACTATCATCCTTCTTTCACTCGTAAGAATATTTTTGTACGCAGAGAAAGTACACATCATTAAAAAAAACTCAGTTGTATGCATTTTAATTTTAGGAACTTTACTACATTCTTCCCTAGCTTAACATGTTTCAGCCCAGATCAAGTTCTGAAGATCTCAAGAGACCTCTTCTTTGGAGACTTCGTGATTCTAGGGTATTTCTATTTAATTTATTGTTGTTCTCACAAGTGAAAACAAGTATACTAAATGAAATCAACGCAAAAAGTTTGATTGTCGATAGGTTCTTACTTATTGCAGTAGTGTGCGCAGGACTACAATTAAGGGGATCAAACAACTTTATGCTTGAAATAATAACGAAAATAAAATAGGTAAGGTAAAAGTATCCCCTGTGTAATGCGTACGGGCCGTGAACGGCACGAGGAAGTGGAGGTAGCACTCCACATATTCTTGACCTACGACCCGAAGTAAGGTCCCAGGCGTACCAAGGACACACGTAAGTCTCACCAAGCGGCCGTGGCTCAGCGGTAGAACATTTTATTAGCATTCATTAGATCCTGGGATCGATCCCGGCCGAGGTTTATCCGGGGTTTTTCATCAGTCCTACCAGGCAAAGTAGATCCTGTTCAACCATACAGAACTTCACTTACACCCTCCCAGTGTTGTTGACTTTACACCCCCAAACTGAAATTCCTGCAGGAATCCCTGATTCAAACGCAAGCTATTAAAAATTCTCCGTTGTCCTCCTGGTTACCGGGTATAAATTGCGTCAGGCCGGGCCCGAAACTTATACCTGGTGACCTGGTCCAAAATTTTACCCGAATAATCCAATTGATTCGGTGATTCGTTTCAGCTCTCCTACGTAGGGACGTAGTCAGCAGGAACGGTTTAGTGGCTTACGTCTCTAACAACTAAGCAACAGTGTGGAGGTAGAGCGAGCACGAACTGTGCTGAAGTCGACCATCCTCACTTGATGCTTTCCTTAGTTGCACGTTGTGTCACCACTCACCAGATGTTGGAATGGTACCTTTCTTAAGGCCAGGATTGATTCATTCCTACATTCCTCACTTTACCTGAGTACATCGAGCTCTACAATAAACGCAGTTTAATATACAACAAGTTTGTATATTAAACCATATAGAATAGGCATTTTAAACGACAATAATATTGATCATTGCACCAAATCTACAGCGCTCTTCTCATATTTGGAATTTATTTATGGCTTTTTTGCATCTCAGGCTCAGTCCGAAATGTGGTAGAGAAGATTATGTTAGAAACTAGTCGGCTAGGGTCTAATTCGCAAGTACCATACCGGTATTTGTCTGGTGTTACAGAAAAAACTGGAAAAACTTGTCATTCATTTTTAGATTATACTAAATTCTCTCACCAAATCAGATACTTGAAGCATCTCGTTTCCGATTGCCGTCCTTTTCGTATAAAGATTATTAATTTTTTTTCATCCTACCTTTACCTGTTTCCAAACTACTGACTGATCTATATAAGTACAATACATGTAAGATTAGAAGACTCGTGAGAGATTGTTAAGATCTTAAAAAATCGAACATTACGTAGCAGCCGTAGCTGAGCTGGTAGAGTGTTGACTTTGCATTCGGAAGTCTCGCGTTCAAATCCGGAGGTAGACCATCCTGACTAGGACTTTTCCAAGGTGTTCTTTCAGTGAGACCAGGCAGATACCGGGATGGTATCTTCAAACCTAGGCCCTGGCCGACTCAGTTTGGCCATTCCAATTCCCTCTCCTATACCAGACTGAGTCAAAGGTGCACAAAGGCTATAAAGCCAAATCATAGTCACCTGTTTTGCCGATAAATTCTGGTCTTTGTATTAATAAATAAAATTAACACACAACCACTAACCCACAATATTTCTGCGAAAAGCGCTCATTCGGAAAGTAAATCAAATAGTATGTTGATCTACCAAGTAACGACAGCGATGCTGGAATACGAAACTATCTCAAGCTGACAAGCTGTATTAATAGTGGCGATAGGGACTAAATTACCCAGAACTTTTCTTTGTCGCTAATATCACAAGCAACAACATAGTTTCGACTACCGTCTTCTAAAAAAATGCAGTGTCAATCAAGCCTCTGTTTCCTCTTCCCCTTAAACACATGAAATGAAGATAAGGTGACCAAGCAAAGAACAATTAAGAGAAAAGTTCAAAGTTGAGAGGCGGGGGACAAGTGAGGTGAAACCAACAGTCTGTTTCATTGCTGATGTAAATCTAATCCCACTCGCCACTATACTAGATGTTTTCAAAGATAAGGTTTTTCTTTGTCAGTATATTCCGTACTCTGGTTTTCCAACAGCTGTGATGTCAGTTTGGCATCAATCAAGTGGAAACTTCGGACAGCGTTGTTCTGTAAATAACGGTTGATAAACGCTCGAGGAGTTTCAATTCCGTAAATGGAGAAAAAGTGTTTTACAAAAGTTTATACGTTAAACTTTATGGAAATATGCTAGCTCGTATATTCACTAACGAGCAAAATATGTACGTACACCTAAAATATGTCGATATATGCACAATAAGATCCCCATAATTTAATTGCAAACAGTCTAAATCGAATGTTTAGTCATGCAGATTATCGAATATTCATCAAAATAGAAATATGCAAAATCTGTCCTCTACTGATATAAGATGAAGGTGCACATATGAAAGGGGAAAAGTAGCAGCAATATACATAAAATATAAGGAAATTTTTAATGGACATTATTTTCTCCCCTAATCAAATATTGTTCCAAAATGTTTTTATATCTTCTAACGACGGGATATTGTTCCACGTAAGTAGTTATTCTTTTCTCATCTTTATTTGTAACTTGCGTAGTATATGCATCATGAAAGTCCATTGGAGTCATGAATTTCATTAAAAGAATCATGGAAAAGTCATGAGAAAAAATAATAAACTTTGTTCCTATAAATTCGGTAGAAAACCTTCCAACAGATGTATTTTAGTAACATTAGGGAAGTAAAAGTCATTTTATTAAATCCCAAGACAATGTGAAGAAATTACAAGGATTCTTTCTGTAAATCAATTTATCTTAAGGAGAAAGATATCCGTAACGGGCTAGGTGACGAAGAAACACGTATGTCATTATTCGTCATCAAATTTTTCGTTATTTGTGTGTGAGATAGAGGGTGAGGGAATACGATTTTCGTATCTTTGGAGTAGTAAACAAAAATATTCTTGATGTCATATGTCTTTATTTATTTCAGGTAAAGATGACAGATTTTGGTGATATACTTCAGCAAGCAGAACAACTCGCCGGGCAGATTGATGGCACTGGAGAACTTCCACGGGTTGAACGAAATCTTCGTCAGGTGCTAGAGGCCTCGAATGAATTGTGGTCCAGGGTTGCTACCACGGGTGTACAAGATGTTCAAGGGTATAGTCATATAAATAATCTATTTTTATGTCATACACTTCAGATTAAAGATATCGCTTACTGTTTTCAAGAATTTTCTTGCAATAACGGTAGTGTAATGTATGTGGAGATACATTTGAATTAATTTTGTTATATATATATAATGTTTTTGTAACAATTTTATTTGAAAAGAATAACCCAGCGTGTGCGATCTGTATTTAAAATTAATTATTCCATAGTGAGTTCAGGACGGGTGTGAGCTGTAGTGTTAATAACGTCCTTACAAGTAATTTGTCTTTCCCATGCTGAACCTTACTATTAGTATCTTATTCTTCAATGCCTTTTATATCAAGCGTTTTATATCAGTTTATAGTCTATTTAGATTCAGTGAGTGCACTAATATGAAGTAACTTGCTTTCTTATTATTCAGATAACACGGTTAGAAACTTCGAATGTGATGTTGTAGTCTAGTATATCGTTGATACTTAAAAGCAGTTGGAACCTCTTGTATTATTGTTTTATGCAATTTATATAAAAACGGCAACTCTAAAGCGAACATCTTTGAAAATAGACTTCGCTTATTAAGTAGATCTTTAATGGTCATGGTATGCTTGTCTCTTTGAAAAAGAGAAGCATAACTCTATGATTGAGCATAACTCTAGAATACAAGAACAAATATAGATAATTCAATGTCATAGGATTATCATTGACATGTGTGTTATTCAAATTGACTATTGAAAATTCATTGTTCGTCTTCTTTTGCACTGTAGGCGTAGAATAGCAAAACGTCAAGTCTTATATGCTAGCGGTGTGACCTTGCCATTTGTATTGCATTGAGAGGGCGTGGGTCATGATAATGGCCAGACTTCAGATTCTGTTTTAGGTTAGAAAAAAAAGTTTTGTTTTGCCACTAGTTTCTTTAATAAGTAAATTAGACACGCAGACGGAGTCTTCAGCAATTTTGGCAGGCACCTATCCGGTACCCTTCCTTGATGTGGCAACAAAATATTCGTGTAAAACGACGAAAAAAAATTATACTCTAAATTTCCATGTTTATCACCCTCCAACATCCTGAATTTCGAGGTCCTTCAAAAAAAAAAAAAAAAAAAAATCTTGATAGTTTCATAGTATTCCAAATGCAAACATATATTTATGTGCTTATATTGTTAGAACTGTGTACTACCATTCATAGAAAATGTCTAATCCGAAAATTGGATAATTTAGCAACACTGAAATAATATACATGGTAAGCACAACATATGAAACATTTAAATCCATACAAGATAATTCCTTGGTATTTCCATATTGTGAAATTTGTCGGATTTAGAAAGTGATATATTATTTTTGGGACTCTACCTTCATTACTCTTTATTTCCCTGAATATTGAAACTGGAGGATGCCATTTGTAAAGTCAGTCTTGGCTTCACAAAAATTTTGCAACATTTTTGAAGGAAGTGATTAGGGACGTGTAAGTCCCATATTTATTCCTTCCGGAGTTTTATTATTGCATCCGAGGGAAAAGGGGAGGTATAATAATATCATCTCAGTGTGTAAAGAAAGTTTTCTTAAAAAAAAAAAAAAAAATGGTTCGTTACATTTATGCAAGCATTTATCATCATTTTCTTTTCTTTCAGACGCGTATTTCTTGGTTCCAAAGGTGTTGATCTACCTCAGCTGTCTCAAAAGTTGGAAACTCTTAGCACACGTAAAACATTTGAACCTTTGGAGCCTATCCCTGATTCTGATATCCAGAAATTTTTAAAAAATGAGAGGGAGAATGCTATATTAGCAGTACTTGATGAAACACACAAAAAGGTAAGCTTAATTTGGATTCGTAGAAAGAGATGGGTCTGTTTTCAGTAAAATTAAATGTGAAGCGTACAGGGAAAGAAGGGGGAACGTGCAATTAAAAAAAAATGAGCTTGCATTCGTAACAAGTACTGCACACAGTGACAGCTAACCGCTCAGAAAGTTTCAATCAGAAAGCACAAAAATCACCCAAGTTATAGCGGTTTGAAGAACATGAAATACATGGGAGTAAATACCAAGCCGCCGTAGCTCAGTAGTAGAGCGTTGGCGTAGCATTTGGGAGGTCCTGAGTTCGATCCCAGCGGTCAACCATCCTACAGGTTTTTCTAGGATTTTCCTTCAGTCACACCAGGCAAATGCCATCCTGGCACTTTCAACATAGGCTATGGCCGACACCTTCCCGAATCCTTTCCTCTCCCTTATCCCGGCCTGAGCCTTAGATGCCTAAAGTCCATAAATAAGAATTCAAAAACATGGAGTAAATGGGAGAGTTGGACTTTAAAAATGCGTTTCACGAGTTTTCATGCACATTCCCTCTTTCAGTGTACGCTTCATGTGTCATATTGTTACGAAACAGTGCTTTGTGACTCGATAAAAGCATTTTAAAACCAGTCATTATATTCACGTAGAGTGCAGGGATATTCACGTACTAGGAAACTAGTTCTTATGTACGATTCGACAGCTATTCAGTGTTATTTTAATTTTGTCATTCGTTACTTATTTAGTATTTTAACGTGTCCACAGTCGTCCAGGATTAAGCCAAGATACCTGGAGTGATTAATTTGTTTGAGAAAATTTCTGAATTGCGATAGTGTAAATAGAATGAACTGCATCAGAACCTGTGGTTCAGATGTGGATGGGAAGGGAGACGTAGAGTGGACATGGAATTACCGAGTACAAGCTGGATGGAAGGGTCTGGCCCCTTTTGTGACGAGTATGTCCCTCATAAGAAAATATGTTCAGAACTAGAAAGGCCAGTTGTGGGACGGATCCGTAAAAAGCTCCAGAATACTGTAAATAGAATACGTATATCGACAGTAAGATGAAAATCACTCAAGAAGGATATGAAGAAAGTAACAGGTGAGAATATTCGAGAAAAAACACACGATAAAGTGGATAAAAGATTCAAACAGTTTATAAGAAATTCATTCAAATTAACCACATCATATGAAAATGGGATAAGATAGGTAAGGGTAATGCCTTTTTTTTTTATCTTCACTTTGGTCTTCTGTTGCAATTAATATCGAGTGTGACCGTGGATATAGAGAGTGTCGTAGCTTGAAGCTGACTGTCTGAACTTCCTCCTCCCCTTCCGAAGTTTTTTTATCCTTCCTTTTTCGCAAATCTTTCACGATATTTCTGCTTTGCACGACGAATACCTCCACGTATAACAGAGGTATTGCTTTCAAAATACTCAGTGTTTTCAGACATTCATTAATACAACTGTATTCATAGTAATTATTCAAGAGTATTATGCACTAAATCTTAGGATATGTTTTAATTAGGTTAGGAATGCTGTTTTATCATACACGTAATAAAACAATTATAGGTGTCTATTCAATTCAGGAGATGTAATGAGAATATACGTGTAAATTCTATTGCGAGGAACTAGAGAAAAATCTTTTCTTGTGCTATGAGTAGCATCTGGCGAATGTGGATGTGCTTCAGTTTAATGTTTTGTTTCAGATGGTAGTTTCAATACGGTTAATTCTGCATGTAATTCTAGATATAAATTATACGACTTAATTTTCTAGGTTTTGCTATGTAAAATCGGTGCCAAAAGTTTCTTTTTTATTTATCTATCTGTTTTAAATACTAGCACAAAGGAAAGCCGGGAGGGCAATTTAAGGTAAATTTATGAGGAAAATGAAGGAAAATACTTACAGCTTATAGTTTCGTATTAGGTCACACACACATTCACACATCTAAACGTCACTACGATATTTCGTGCACACAGTTGCACGTTTTCAAATGTAGAGGAAGAAAGCGAAGTGCACGTGTTCACAAAGTACAAGATTGAAGAGACAGTGGCGACACGTAGCGGACGATGCATCAAACTTCGACAAAAACTGACTGTTGTAATGCGTAGATTTCTGGAGCTTGGAATAATACGACCAGCACCTCAACACGCCGTCTGTGGGAGAATGCCTTTATTCATGGTTTAAGCGCGAAAATATATCCTGGTCTTAACCTTCAATAACTCTAAACTTATCTTTTTCTCTGCGTTTTCAACACATTTTCATCCACGATCCCACCCTGTACTTACACGCTATACAGTTATTATTAATCCAAGCTCCGGAAATCTACGCATTACAGCAGTCAGTTGTTGTCCAAGTTTGATGCATAGTCTGCTACCTGTCGCCACTGTCTCTTCAGTCTTTTGCTTGGTGAACACGTGCAACTTCGCTTTCTTCCTCTATCCTTCAAAACGTGCAACTGTGTGCACGAAATATCGTAGTTGCTTTTAGATATGTGAATATGTGTGTGACCTTATTTATTTATTTATTGAATAAAGAAAAACACAACTTTCTGACAAGGCTGATATATTTAAATAATAAAAAGAAACTAAAATGTAACAGTTTCGGAAGTATACCACCTCCTTGTTCAGACTTCACACTACAACTGAACATAAAAAATTACTTAATCAACCAAGACAACAAGAAAGGAGATAACTTTATACTTTCCACCATACATGGAAAAAGTTCTTACCCGTTCCGGTAGCACGTAATGAATCTTTTCCATTTGTCCTGCTGTAATTGAGACCTTTTTATTAGGGATGGCCAAATGAATTCGGATCCGAGTTTCGGATATCTGAGTCATGGACACACAATCGTAGTCTTTCATAATTCGTATTTTGGCGATATTTTTCTGCTACCAAATAATAAGTCTTCCTTCGGTTTTGTTACTCTTCATTTTGGAGTGTTGAAAGGGGAGAGAGAGAGAGAGGGGGGGGGGGAAGAAGAAACTGCTGAGTTGTGTAGTGATTGCAAGACTAGTACTTGTGAAACCAGTCATGTAATATTCGGTCACTAATAAATATATTGGAGTGACAAACGGAAAACAAATAATCGACAGCACCTACTTGTCTCTTCTAACCCCACCCTCCCCATCACCAATCAACTGTATCCACACATGTTCAGGGTTCACTTCCCACTGGCCTAGAAAACTTACAAGTATGAAATAAATAAACATTAGAGGAGAGCTTTCTTTAGCACCTTTTTCTCTAATCGTCAGTTGTTTCTATCAATATTATTCTAGTTCAAGTTTGACTACCTCTCTGTTTAAGAGAGATTGAGCTTTCGTTTGGATTCATTTATTGTCGCCAAAGGATAAAAGTACCACTCGAAAGGTATCAAACAGAAAATGATGTGTGAACTTCTTCCATCCAACCATCTCTAATACACTCCCTACCGTTGATTTTCCATCCTATTGCATTTTTTCGTTCTACATACGCCTGGTGTCCCGTTTATCTTCTCCACCCGTAATAACAGGGGAACCAATAGAGGAAGAGGAGCCAGAGTTGGGACGAAGCAAATATGGGAGGGTAAAGTGTGTCACATATTGTGGAACAACACCGGATAAACAGAGCTTTCAATCCGTTATAAAGTTGTATTGTATCAAATGGTACTACGTCAGGTTATTGGATAAGTGCACATATCATTCAGTGTTTCAAACTAAAGTCGCTGCAGCATCTCAAACATCCGAATTTCTATGGACTACGCCTTGTTTAAACGATCGCCAGTTATCGTAGTTTATCAACGCAAAAGATAGCTTATCTATAAAATAAACGCACTGCTACAGCAAAAGCCTATTCTAATTTTAGAAAATTTGTAAAAATATTTTGGTTATATTTGAACACGCTATTGTAAGTTGTTACCGCCCATAAAATTCATTTTATCTTATATTAGCTATTGTTAAGTGTTACAATGGTACTAATATTCATATCAGGGAAATTCGTAAAAAAAAATGAATAATCTTTTGCTGTAGTACTGAGTTTTTCTGATAGATAAGTTTTTTTTTTTCGTTGATAAACTACAATAGTTCCAGCATTTAATATTTGCGTCTGTCAACTACTATATTCAGCTGGAGCCCATGGAATTTTGGATGCATGTGATGCTATAGCAGTCTGTGTTTGCAACGCTGAATGACAAGTGTGGTCTTGTACGTTTGTGCTCTTGGTATGTAGATTTGATTTGTGTAACAACTAATAAGCTAAATAATAAGCCCCTATTTTCTCCAACTTTGACTCCTTTTCCTGTTTTGCTTCCCCAGTTATTAAGGGTGGACACGTATCCTGTGTATGAATTTGGGAAGTGTATAAATAATGGAGATACGAATATATCAATTATGAAGTGTTAAAAGTGTTTTTTTAAACATTTTTGTGGGTTTAACTCGATTACCGATATATATTTATTTTTTAAGTACACTCAGTATAGTAAGTTGCATCTGTTACAGACTTTCAGTTCCATAAATAAAAAGCAGATGGAGCATATGACCTCCAGTTGGAGAGCAGAACAAAGAAGAGTCTTCAATTCACTTCTAGGGCTGGGACCTGATTTTCTGGATGTTACGCTTACACCCGAGGTAAGAAAATAAATGGAATTTAATTATTGAATTGGTTGCCTGCACTTTTGCTCTTTTCTATTAATTGAAATTAATTCAATAATTGTGTGACACTGTGTAAACACAAGTAAACCCTGTTAATTTATTACTTTTTTTTAGTCATATATTTTTTGAAGAAATTTTCAACTGTGTTTCATAGTAATACATAATGATTTTCGAGCGGACTTCGAGAGCAAAGATGTGTCATCAAGGTTTATAAGCATAATAAAGTGAGGTGAACGTGATGTATTGAAAATATTATTGTACCACTGTGCAGTTTTATTTTATTAGGTATAATTTTAGACCAAAATATCAATAGGTTTAATGTCGCGATTTCGTTAAGCTATAGTTAGCTAAGATAACAGTTGTCTGTTTATGAACGAAAAATTGTACTTTTTTGAACTATCTTGTTTTCAAATGTATGTTTATATGTAGTAGTTGTTGGTAGATAGTTTAAAGTAAATGTATACTCAAAGGAAAAATCATATTCCACCCGTAACTTATTTTCTTACTTCTTATTTCCTTCCTAACTTAATTTCTTCAAAGCCTTTTATTCCGTTGTGTTTGCTATCTTAGGTATGGGATCTTTTCGATATACATCTTTTCAATATAAATATTTTCTATTTTCTCTGATTCTGTCGTCTTTATCTAACTACCACTTTTTGTGATTGACTTGAAACTCGTTTCACACTTCAACACAAAAATTCCTACAAGTACCATTTCCCAAGATACTTGCTCACTGCATGTCTGTTGTGGAAGTCAGCCATCCAGAAAATTTTACTCTACTATCTTCGATCATGTGTAGTGCTTTCTCATGGGCAATGAGATTAAGTTTCAAAATATATTAGTTATACTTAATTGTAATATAATGTTAGTGCACGTTAATTTCTGCAGGAACAGACACAAGTACTAATCCTTTATTTGTTCAAATTTTACATAAAGTGATTTTTTTTTTTCCCCACCAGACATATCTTGTTTAGATGTGAAATTTCAATCTGGTTGTGACATTGAACATTTAATCTGTATTGTTACCTCATGTCCAGCGGTCTGGAAAAGTCAGGGAATTTAGTTGGTCAGGGAGAAGTCATGGAATTTTCTTTAAATTAGAGAAAAGCCAGGGAATTAGGATTTCTCCGGATCCACATTTGTGGATGTTGCTGCCCATTGAACGGAGCAGAGTGTTGGGACAGAACAAATAAGCAAAGCACCAGGTCTTTGAGAGTGCACTGTCTTTGTAGTGTTTACTTCGTTATTTTCAGTATATAGTCATTGTTTTCATCAAGAAGTATTCTACGTTTTATTTTGTATTTACCAATATTTCTATGGTTTAATTTAGCATGAAAGGATTGTTTATTGGTAGCAGAGAACTTCCTATATGTGTCTGTTGGTATGAAATACGAGTGCAGCAAGCAATGAAACTTGTTTTGTTAGTTTTGGTTTATGTCTACCTATGTTGTCAAGATCGTGCAATATTGGAAAGCTGCTGAGTAATAGTAAATCATAGTATTACACTACAGTCTCATATATACTGCCTTCTTTCTTGATTTGATGAGTAATATAGTAAACTTCGTAGTCTTAGAAAGCTACGTAATCATGTGCCAGATATGTTCGCAGCTATATTCCGGCCACTACGTTATCGTGGAACAACTTTAGAATCTCCGCGCAACTCATATACTTGAACCTAACATCAGGTTTAACTCCGTACATTAACATTTGTGCTCATAACTTGAAAGACCTTTATTTTAGAGTTTAACTAACAACTTGGCGAATGAGGTGGTCATCTACGCAGGATAAGAACTGTATAAGACTCAAAGGCAGATATAATTTGAGAAATAAGGCACAAATGGAACGATTGATTCAGTATCATCATCATTGTTTGGATAAATACACGAAATGTGAATTTTCACATAGGATAGCAAACAAATGTCCAGCATACAACACAAAATGTCATCTTCCAAATCACTGGTCTCGTTGCTGTGTATATAAGAAACGAAGTTATCAATCAGGACAGGAAGCGTTTTCGTTAAGGCAGACAATTCAGAACTGTAAATTTTATGGATATACTCACTTTAGGAAAAGGATATTTTGTCCACCATTTAACAGACTCTGTTATTATTGCCTGAGGAAAGGTCACCTGAAACCCAAATGTTTCTTTGCAAGAAGACAATGTTCACCAACGTCAGAACAGTTCCTAGAAACAACGAATGCTACACAATCTGTGGAAGAATAGAGCGAGCAGTTAATACCAGGGTTCGCAGTCAAGGATATTTGGGTAGAAGACAAAGATCAAAGTGTGCACACGATTACCCGCAACAAAATAACATGATTTACATGCAGTATCATTAGACAGCAGCGTAACAGCTAACACAGAGGCATGTTTACAACTGATCCAAAATATTGAGGGTCAGAATTGGAGCTAGCAGATCAATTTAAGGCACTGAAGTTTACAGAGATATACACAGTCAAATATTGTAGATTTTAAAGAAGCTGAGGTTCAAACAGATGGCTTCAGATTGGTGGTATCCAAGCTTGCGGAAAAGGTTGGCGGACACTACGAGACGTAACAAAACAAAAGACGTAGATGAGCAAATAAGAGAGAAGAAAGAAGAAAAGCAGAAACAGGAACAGAATTATTTTAGTGAGTTTTCGGAGGTAGACACTTCTGAAGAAGTAGTAGTGGAAGGACAAGAAGTCAACTGGTGGACAAACCAGAAACTGAGAATAGGAAAAGCAGATTTGAGGTTGACTCACGTGACAGAAGTACGAGATGAAGGTACAGTTGGTGAATTTTATTTCTAATTTAGGCTGTGGAGATTTAGGAATGTTGCAAGAGTTCCAAGAATGGACAGAAGGCTTAAGAAGGTGGGAAGAAAATAGTTTCTTTTTGTTGATAAAGGGTGACGATGGAAATATTTAAAAAGAGATACCATTTGTATGCAGATGAATCATAGGAAGTTAACGAAAAGGGCCGTCCACAGATACCAATAGGTTGCAAAATTGATGACTCAAAATTGAGAAGAAAAAAAGTCTTATTTGTGAGTTTCATAAGAACTTGACCATACAATTTCAGAAATCGCGGTCATTCAGACAGTTGAGAATAAAAGGAACAAAAACAGCTGCAATGGAAGAAAAAGCGTTTTAATTAATTACAAGTTTCACACCCAATAAATAATTCACTATTACAAAATCTTTAACTTGTAAAATTTCAGTAGTTACAAATTTTCAGAAATTTAAAGTAAACCAGTTATAACTAATAAATAATTCACAAAGATGACTATCTAGCCATTCCATGTTAACGAGTCCTTGTTGGTTAGTAATATGGCTCAGTTTAGGATTTGGTAACTCTCCTGTTTCACTAGTTAGTTTTTCTTTATATACAAGTTATATTATTTTTAAGTGTCTAGTGTTTATTTGTCTTGATGAAGCAGGTCTGCAGAAAGACGTTGACAATGGATCATAATTAATTAAAAAGTGACACATCACTAAAAGGGGACTCCAGTCGTAAAGACAAGTAAGGACAGTTATTTTGTGAAATCTGTATGTTCTTTTTGGACCAACCTCATATGTATAAAAAGCAAATAATAATAATAAAATCTGTTTGCCCACCTCAGTCAGATCATGGATTGGAACTCATATCAGTAGACAAAAGACTATGAAACAAGTGAGTCGGAGGACTGTGTGTTTAAGCTACCGCCAGGCTTCAGCAGCGAGCATTCTATTTGGATGATAAAATTTCCGTTGGAACTATTGCAACTAGAGCTTTCCAACGACACCTCAACCACCTTTCTAGTCCTAGCAGTTCCTAAGTTATAAACTGCCTTCCATCTCTGGAACCGCCCTTGAAATATGTATGATCTGTACGGGTTTGACTCATCTGAACGAGATCTTTCCAGCCACACCTTCCTAGCCTTCGTAGTTCCAAAGGTGAAAATCTCCCCCTCGCCCCGAATCTCGGAAACCGCCCCTGCGATCTGGATGAATGATACGGGCTTTGAACTCGTCTTGCTGAGCCGGCCGGGTAGCCGAGCGGTCTGCGGCGGTAGGCCATCGGCTCGAAGGTCCCGGGTTCGAGTCCCGGCATGGGTGTGGATTTTAACAGCTAAAGGCAAATCGTGACGGGCCGAAGTCCAAAGTTACTAGACTGGCCCATATAAAAGAAAAATAAAGTTTACCGAAGTTTTTCGTCTTGCCGAGAGCTTTCCAACGACTCTTCAACCACCTTTCTGGCATCGCTCCTTCAATGTGTATCATCTCTATGGGCTTGAGCTAGTCTCACCGAGACCTTTCCAAAGACACCTCAACCACAATCCTAGCCCTGGTAGTTCCTGAGTTGAAAGCTGTCGACGGATGGATAAAGCGGGTGTATAAGGCCTCGCAGGACTTGCTGCTGAAGCCTAAGAAGAAAAAAAATATTATGTAAATAGTCACCAGTAAATAATGTGCCAAGTATTGAAAATTAACTACAATTGTTTTTAAGGAACGATTTAAGTCCGCTTACGTTCTAGGAGTGGAGAATGTTCTCCGAGCACATGAGTATTGTGCTGTATGTGATTCGTAGCTGAGTTTTGTTTTACTTAACTCTTCAAACTTTTACTTATTTATTTCGATGTTCAAAAGCTTCAATCAGAATCTGAGATTTTCATTAATGTTCATGATCTTCCGAACACAAGAAATATTCACTTTAAGTGTACTGTACATAATGTATTTTCTTTGAATTGTTTCATTGTGCAATTTTGAGATTGATTGACTACACAAGAGTGAAATTTCACTCGTCGCATTATTCGTCATTCTTTGCCATGATTATACTTTTAAAGGTGGAAGCCAAATCTATTCTGATATTGTATATAAATTTAATTTAACTGAAAGTAGTCGTAATTTCTTTCTTCGATAATGTTTGGGAAGATACATTTTCTTGCTGTGGCAAAATGTAATGAGAATTGTGACGTACGAAATTTCAGGATTTGCCTTGCATAAAGAAGGGTAAGACTAACCTCGGTTACGTCCATACATTTTTTTTTTTTTTTTTTAAAGAAATTACTGGTATTTCTACCAACAAGTAATATTTATCATGTATTGAAAGGAAAAGTAAGAACCTAATATGCATTAAAATAAGCATTTAAATGGGAGTATGTGTGTCTGAAGCTTACTACTCAAATTTGCGTGTGGATCATTCCATACCAAATTATACTAATTAAAGACATCTGTCCAAACGGCTTGTTAAAGTACTTCAGTGTATTTATATTGCATTCTAATCTGTAGTAGCTGCGCTATCCTCGTTAGTTTCAGTACACCAAAGTGCTTTGTGCAGTGAGCACCATATACGAGTCTCGGTCTACGAATCAGCTTTCGTCACCTTTAATGATCCACTGAATGTTAAGGTGAGATATAATTGGAGAAGCTTAAAAGAAGTAAAGAAAAAAGGCCTCTATTAATAATCAGGAACGGGATAATTGTAAAGCCAAGGTGCTGCTTCATTCTACGAGACTTTCGCTGTAAATCGTTAAAACACTACACGAAGTTGACTTGCAGATTACTACGTAGCGGAGAAAGGTGATCAGAGTAGGTGGAGTAAATGAAATCCCATGTTGTTTCACTGAAAGACATGCTGAAGTTAATGAGAATCACGTGGCTACTATAAAAATATGTGAGGCTAATTATATGTTTAAACTAATTGTAATATACTCATTATGTTCTGTTGTAGGTTACTATCACGGGTGAAACTACGATGGTCAGGCGGAAAAGTTCTCTGGATCATTTGGAAACAGCTTATGCAAATGTTGTGATGCAGTACAATCAAGCTGTAATCAATGGAACAACTCGGCCTAGTCTTGTAGATCATTTCACGGATGCTCTTGTGCTCCATGATAAGGTAAGCAAGAGCAGCTATAACGACCTCATATATCTTTTTTACTACGTTGTTCTGTCAGGTCGCTGTATGTGAGATATTTCTCCCTTGACCCTGACTATTAAGTAGTTTTTGCGTTAGGTGTCAATATAACTGATTTCGATTGTGCCTTTTTGTGTCGTAAGTCACCTGTCTCAAATCGTTTTATTTTAGTAAAAGTACAAACTTGTTCCTACTGATTTGGATTATATCGTCTGGTGGCATTTTTTTTTACACACACAGAATCGGATGAAACTCACAGTTCACTGTCTTCAACGTGAAAGAAATTGGGTAAGCTCCTACGTTTAGGAATTGTATTTAGAAGTAAGTAGATGATGGAAAGTTATGTTATTTCTCTAGTGAAATGTACCGGGTGGTTCAAATCTGGATCATATATTTTTCGAAAGATTTGACGGAACATGAATGTAACCGTATCAAATGTAAATGAGATGAAGTACTGCATCTCCGATGCATATTACTTCTTCGTTCGCCATCTTGGAATTAACTTTTTTTTTTCCAAATGGGAACAGGGCTAAGTGACATATCAAATGCATCTGAAATGTTCTCAGCAAGTCATTGATGCAATTATTTTTACCGTACTTCGAACCGTTCGCAAATTATTACATGTTACATTAGGTATGTTTCGAACTATCCATATAATTTCCACAGATTATACAGAACATGAATATACCCATATGCAATGTAAATGAAACCAAATACTGCATCTACATACATACTGGCAAGTATGTAGCTTCTTCATTTATACAGATACTGTTAAGAATCAATCAGTAGACATTACAAGGCAATGTTGAAAATAATTGCCAGATAGTTGAGTTTCTTATTAAATAAGGAAAATAGTAACTTACTAATAACTGGGTGTCACTGTCAAGCAAAACCTAAATAGAAAATAGTATCTTCTACAGAAATCAGTGAATGAGAAGTGAACTCTCACAAGATTCTTTAGGCGAAAAAAGTAGAAATCGTGGCTGGTGCTGTTATATTAAAGTGGAAGGTAAGCACAGCGAGTCATAAAACAAACGAAAAGGAATAAGAAAAACACTATTGCAGCAGGGATAACTCGGTGGAGGAGATAAGGAACAGAATATTGAATCGTACAAAAAAAAGGTAATCAATAACACATTCCTGTCAGCTAAGCTCCCCACAACCAAAAGTAGGCAGTACAATTCATGCTCTGACATGCTTATAACAATACTTCTTCCATGCCCACAATCTGGAACGTACAATAAATATTTCCAGTCGAGCAAGAATTCTATTAAATAAACAATACTAAATACTTAATAGACTGAAGTAGTAATAAGACCCCTTGAAGAGTGAGAAAATAACACACACACTCTCTCTCAACCCCTTCATATAATGGGGAGCACCATATGGAACATTTCGTCGTGTATAACGAGTGGCTGTAGCTCAGTCGGTAAAGCATTAACTTCGCATTTGGAAGATACTGGGATCGATCCCAGCAGCCGGTCATCCAGACTAGGGTATTTTCAGGTGATTTCCTCAGCTCTAACAGACTAATGCTTGGATGGTGGGCCCTGGGCGACTTACTTCCGACATCCTCTCCGCTACCCTATCGCGGTCTGAGCCAAAGTCACCTACCCCAGGTCGTCTTTCCCGCACAGTGTGACATCAATCCACAGCAAGTCCATCCACCATTTTTCCTGGGCAGCGACATGAATTCTGGACGAAAATTTTCTCTTGACATAGATTTTCGTTTGAAAATAACACGCTTTGAGTTTCTGGCCATGGGCAGTTACACATAACATTTACAGTGTAGCGACACTTTTCGGCACCCAATGTTTGGAACTTCTGCAGATTTTTTGCCCTTCCTTTGTAATTCACAGGCATAGGCATTTTGAAAAGACTGGTGTTTGATTGTGTTTCCTATTTGCTCTCTTTTCATAAATAAATCACAAACTTATGAAATTGAAAAAAACATCTTTAAAGTCTGCTGGCATCTTTTAGCATATGGAAATTCTGCGCCGCATGGAAATCTGTTACGTCTCATTAAGCTTGTTTCAAAGTCACGTCCAGAAATGGGGGTACCGGAGTTTAATGAACCAGTAAATTTTACTGCTTCAGTTTGCATCATATTCAGAGTAACGTCATTTCCCCTATTTCATATTCCTTGCTCGTACTTCATAACGTGTTCCTCAACTTTTCTCTCTCTCTCTCTCTCTCTCTCTCTCTCTCTCTCTCTCTCTCTCTCTCTCTCTCTCTCACTCTCACTCACTCTCTCTCTCACTCACTCACTCAAAAAGTACTCGACTATCTTTATCTTCTGTAGCCTTCCTTTTTGTTTTCTCCAATACCGAACATGCGCTCGCTAGCAGGAAATGGTGTGCAGCAGAGGAGTTAATTTTCTTCTGCAGAAGCAATCACTTTCTGTTTAAAGCCAGCTGTGTAGTGTGTAGCTGGCGTTCTTCCCCACTTCTGTCACTCTTCTAGAAGTCGCTGCAGAAACTGTTTTTCGAAGCCATTCGCGACTAATCTGTCAGCTCACCTCAAATTTTTTAACGCCAAAGTTCAAAAAATACGCGAGCGTATACGGTTTATTTTGTTCACTTATATTATTTTCCTTCTTTTTCTTTACCCTCATTATTCCTTCAGGAATCCTGTTGCAAACTCCGTTACTTCCCTCTCTTCTCACTTCCTTCAGTTTTTTCCGGCCACTTTAGCAATTTTCCCGCCTTCATCACCTTGCTACTCTATTACCTAGCTTTCAGTTGACAACATACTCAGTCTTGTCACCATTCCTAACTATCTTTCTTTCACTTCTTTGGCTTTATGTTACCTTGCCTTTGGCGAAACGTTGCCACCTTTGTGTGTGTATGTGAAGTTTTCGTACACCTGTCTTTATTTTCAATCTTCACTCTGACGGGTACTTATAAACTCATAAATTTCCACTGTTTCTTGGGAAAACACCAAACTGTTACCGAATTCGCATGTGCGAGAATCAGTGAAATATCTGAATAAATACGGATCGTAATAACTGCCTGAAGAACATCCAACAAATGAGAAAGTTATTTTATTTCGTAGTTTCAAAGCATCCTTTCTAGTTTACATCTGTAGTTGTATATGAAGGTAGGTCCCTTCAAAGTGCCGCATTTTTTAAAAATATCCCTTCGAAGAAAATTATTGATGCTCGGTAATTCTTCTAACATGGCTTCTGGTACCCTTACCCAGCAGGCAAAGCGCTCTACCGAAATCCCACGGAAAAATCGCGAATAACCAAGATGATGGCCGGAGCGATAGCAGAAGAACATATAGCGCTTCACAAATTAAAATGTAATTAACGATATTCCTGAATTAAAAATTAATTCACTGTCTTAAATTACAAAAGGAAATTAGTGAAACGGAAATACTTAATTATTAGTCTGTAAGGGTGTGGAATCTCCGTTCCATGTTTTATTGTTTTCCTTTAGTTAATCTTCGAAAGATTATTACTATTTTGAACTCCAGATTGCTTTTACTCTTTTGACCGTCATCTATCCCTTTAAGCAAAGGTGTGTTTTTCTTTTGTTGGCTGTTTCTGGCGTATGACTTTTTTGTTTCCAGACTACTTTCGACGTGTCTTCCTTTTGTTACTAATTCTTTCATTGCGTAATTAGTTTCATCTTTCATTATTGGATTAGAAGTTACAGGATGTGGTGAGTTATTATTGGGCGAATCTTCCTGCCAGAATAAAGCCCTGTTCTTAATATTGATTAAAATTTTAATAAATAAATATAATATACTGATTTTATAATGTTTGAACTTCTGTTAACTTTGCTTTCTTGTTTATGCAAGTAAATGAGAATTGAAGTTACTGTCGACCGACAGGTAGACCTGCCAGTCTTGACTACTTCCGGCGGAATGTTTTGTTGTAGTGAAGATGGAGACGTGAGTAGTCTCTTTAGAGATACTGCTGTAAAAATAGATGTATCTTCAAGTTAGGCCCCCCTAACCGCTGAATCTAAATTAATGATTTCTTTGTTTAGGGTTAAGGCCTATCACGTAAAAGATAATACATTAGAGTACAAATGAAGCCATAAATTCGTGTTCGGCGTACTTTCTTAGTTGTGAAAAATTAAATTTTTCTTTGGGTCAAGATTTTCTTCATACTGATGCTGTTTCTTCAAGACGAACTAGCAGGAAGACATCTTGAAGTCTTCACTTTGGAATTGCAAGATTAGGATTTTCAGTTACTTTGCGTGAGATAAATGAGAACTTTAATTGTCGTAAAATATATCTTTATATTGTGAAATCAATTTATTTGACTCAAATGTCTCGAAGTTTATGTTCAAGGTTTGTCAAAATCGGTTTAAAATAACGTAGATTGTAAGTTTAAATTCGCGGAAATTAATTCTCTTGGTAATTGAAGCAGTAACTAGTATATTCTTGTGGACCTAAATTATGAAATAAATTGACAATGTTCTAACATAAACGCGTGTCTTCGAACTGTCGACTAAATTAAATGTTCCCAAATATGGATTCTAACGTTACCTCAATTGGACTTCGTTCAAGAATACATATCGTACTAATAAATCTAGTAATTATTCTTAGTTTAGCGTAGAGTCAATGTGGCACAGATGTTAACTAAAGAAATTGGTCACGGCGCGAATGTTGGTCAAGTACGTATAAGTAAAGTCATAGTCAAGCTGCTGCCTTTGCCGAACGAAATATTATGCTCTTCTTTTTTTTTTCAAAACAAATGGGGGGAAAACAAAAGTATTACTTAAAGGAGTATAAAATAATGGAAAAGAAATGGTTGCTAATATAATTGTCGGTTGTTAAAATCTAGTTATAAAATTCAAATGAAATTAAGTACATTATATTCGCTCTTCAGAGATGCTGTTGGAAGTTGCTGTTATAGGTATCACTGGATGCCGCTTTGTGATGTTCAGCGTTGGACTTTATCTTGTCTGATGACATGTCGGCGGCGGTGGGAAAGAATTGTTTGTCAGGGATAATGTACAGTATGTCGTATCATGTGTTCGAGTGACCTAATTAACTTACTGAATGTTCACGGTCGTTGGGCATAGATAAATGAAAATTATGACTGAAATATTGTTGTGTTAAAACTAAAATAGATTTTTTTTTTTTTTTTTGCTGGAACTAGTAACGTTGACAAATTATTTGGGTGGCTAACGGCAAGAATTTGGGTACCAAAATTTTATAACGTGAATATTATATAGAAAACTGTAAACAATGTTAAAAGAATCTTTTTCCGTAAGTTAACTTCTTAATTGGTCATAGTTCAACTCAAAAAAATTTCAACTTAAAACAAGGAACTATTCTCAAAATAATATACAGATTAATGTGGTATGGATGCTTTAGCCATGTTACAAAATTCGGAACGAATGTTGAGATGGTACATATACAACGTGTCTTAGTCGAACTGTTACTATTCCGTAAGAAATTTGAAATTATTTAACAAATGGAAGGATGATTTAAATTTAGTCTACATTTTGGTAAGATATGAAACAATGGGCGAATCGTGAAATCAAAATTTGGGTTACGTCGTTATCGAGAATTTTTGGAGATGAAAAGACATTTTTCTCTCTCGCCTGAGCTTCTGTTTAAATTTACAGCTCAGTAATGTATGCTCAGGTTGTAGCCTGAGTGTTCTGTCTGTTACTTGAAGCAAGTTGAGTAATCTGATCATTGTGTCTCCGTTGGGGCACGAATGACTGTTGTTTCTTTTTCTTTTGTGAATTGCCGTGGTTACGGACAGTAGAACAACTTTGTTGATCAGGAGTTCTATGATGGTTGTTTGCATAATTTCTTTTCATTTTGTGGTTAATTTGACTAAAGTTGTGGTTTATGATTTGTTTGTTTGACTTGACAATATAATTTGTGGACCGTCGTATCTAAACGAAATAAGCGTTGCATCACGGAACGACAGTGATGATTACAGAAATGTTTTGAGGGGGTGTCATAATTGTATCTACGTAGCCGAAAGTGTGGCGGTCCATTGACATTTGGATATTGGGTCAAAGGCTGTTCTGAAGACTGCGGTTGCGAAAAACAAGGTAGGGAAGAAGCCACGCTGGAAATTTCGAATAAATAATATGCAAGTAGTTAATGTAATCAAATTGTTTCGGGAATGGGCGGATGGTACAAAGAAATCAGGACTGTACTCAGTAATTTCAAAAATAACGCGGCGGACTCATACTATGATAATGGGTTGGTTTATCGGGCGAATTTCGGAATCGAATTCAAGATTATTAATAAATAATCACGAACGCGCTCCACCGTGATACCAGACTGGGCAGTCGGTCTAAAAGAGTCATTTATAGTGCCGAACATTATGATAACAGACAATCTCGGGGGAACATTTATGGACCGAGCTGATGGCGTATGCGAGAGGTTTAAACGATAACAATGGCGCTGGACATCACGGGAAGTGTCCGAACTGTCGGCATGGTACCTAGAAGTTAGGCGATGAACACCTTCTTAATGGACTCAGTTAAGGATGAGCAAACACAAGTAAACATTTAACAACAACATTTATTGTAGGTCTTCGCTAGCTAAATTGAAGAATACAAGATTATATAAACTAAACATGGATCTTTAAAGAAGAGATGTCAGTACACCTCGTCGGCGTCTAAGTTCTGAATCGTGATGCAAATTTAAACATATTAAATATAAAATATCAAGAATACAAATGGGTTCAAGATGAGCTCCAAATACCAAATTATACCGAACCAAATACATATACCATTTTAGTTAATTTAGAGAGAGCAACGTACCTTTTGAATTTAAGATGTTTTGAGCTGGTGATATGTCGAATTAGATGCA
The DNA here is from genome assembly GCA_022664845.1 of Lepisma saccharinum. Taxonomy (NCBI): domain Eukaryota; kingdom Metazoa; phylum Arthropoda; class Insecta; order Zygentoma; family Lepismatidae; genus Lepisma; species Lepisma saccharinum. The sequence continues at coordinate 96,510 of JAGDQP010000651.1, read as the reverse complement.
CTTCGTGTTGTAAGTTCAAATTGTCACTTTCACTGTATAAGTGGTTTAATCGTGTTTAGACCAAAGATATAAAATTCTGTAATTCTTCAAAGTCCAAAACGAAGAGTAATTTGTAAATAGCTGTGTGTAGAATTTAGGCTGAAGCTGTAGCGTCTATGAGCGCCTGTCTGCGAGTGCTCGAAGAAGGAAGTTTTTGGTAATATTTATATTAGTCTATTTTCTAGTTGAAGGAAGCACTGATAATTTTCATATGGGAAAAGTACACTGTTCAAGGTGAAGCTGTTTACAATTCTTAAATCATTTCTTGGAAAGGTTCTTCTGTTACTGTTCACATCACTAATAAGTTTCCAGGTTGTCGCGTGGTTCTAGAGAAAGGGAAGGTACACATGTGACAATTCAAATTTCTTGTGAACCAAGGTTAAATCGTTGTTTCATGGAAAGAGTTCTTTTCGTATGGATTTATACACGGGAATAGAAATGCTCTCACAGTCATGTTGCTCTGTTCTGACATATTAATTGTTACCTTGGAGCTTAAGGTAATTTTAGCGTTTGATCATGATTCATTACATTATAGACGTCGAGACAAATCTTAGAAACAATTCAATATAAACCAAATGTCTTACAAACTAAATACACTGTTATACAAAATCTTAAGAAAATAATGAAATTAATAAATTGAAATATGTGGTCATACAACACTATCGTATAAATTATATTTATCATTCTGTGGATTTTTGGCAGCGTTTCTACATGTTTGGAAATTACTCGGAAATATTTATTTTAGTGCGAGTTGATATTTCAAAGATGTAAGGCTAAGTTGGTCGACGGCGAGCATGGATCTGTCTGCGCTTACTTGACATTGCGCCATGAAGTAGCCAAATCCTGGAAATAATTTTCTCTTAATCCTCGTTTTCCGTTTTTTCTCATTTACTCGTTGAATTTAAATTTTCCTGGAGAAGATGTATTTTAGTCACTCCAATTTTTGTGCGTTATTTACTTAAGAAAGCTCACTTAACGTCATTCCCGGAGTACGTTTGGCTTTTGCACTCCGTGGGTGTATGCTTTACGTTTCCATTTCGTTAGTTTTCGGATTCTGTTAGAAATCTTTTATTAACTGAAAAGATCGTCAGATTTCCTACCTGACTTTGTTAAAGCTTGGGGCCGTAGTATTTTACATCAAAGAACAAAAATGTGATCTTTTAACAAATGGGAAGAATGGTTTCAATAATCTTTGTACTGAAAGTTCATTGTCAGAAATCAAACCTGACGAAAATCGAATGTTTTAATTCATGATGCCAAAGTGCTTTAAGTGGAGTAGGCCCCTGTTCATAATTATAACCTAATGTCTTGTGAACGAACCTTCTCATATCTTGTACTCACTAAGCAAATTCAGTAGTTGATGTTTTGGAAACAAGAGCCATTAATTATGCCTATACGAAATATGAACTTTAGATTTTTGAATTTTTTAATCTGAGCTTGTATTCATTCAGTTACTCTTAAACTTGCGCACCGCAAAAATAGATATGTAAAGCTAGTGTCAAGAGCGAAAACTAATAATTTTGGACTTGCGTGAATTGAAAACAAACCTTTTTTTTTTTTCACGAAATTGAAATGACGCGCTACAAACGACTTCCTATGCATCTAAAGAACTGTTTAATAACTTATCAGAAGTCGATATACTTTTTTTTCAGAGTAAATAATGTACATATTGTTTAGCACATATGTTACTCTGTGTGTCAAAGCTATGAGATAATTAATATTTCTTTTACAAAAATAAATATGACAGTAAAGGGTTTTCTTTGCATTTAATTATATGCTTAGCTTTTTAGTAGCTAATTTGATACTTATAGTTTAAGTTATTTTCAGTAAGGGACGAATTTTGCTAGAAATTTTCGTTTTTCTCAAATGCAAGGTTTTAACGTTATACGTTGAGAGAAATCTAACGTTATATTTTTCTTCAAGTGCACGTGGGTTAACTTTTATATAAATTTGTTCGCGTATTCTTTTCTACATGCTTTTATTAAACAAGCATAATTAACTTTCATAATGAACTACAGTGGCCTTGAACGACTGGAGACAAATCGTCATCTACCACCTGATATCGATTGGTTTAAGGTTTCAGTTCGGAATGTGTACATGGTTTGTTAACAGTTAATATGAAAATATATTTCCTTGTTCGATGCTTGGCTCTGGTATCCTTGTCGCTCCGTTAAGTTTGTTTTCCTCTTGTGTTGTCGATACTAGGTAGTTTATTGACTTTGAGGTTAGGGTTTTACCAAAACATTTGGAGTGAGTGTGCACCAGGTAGGTTCCATATGCACACGCGTAGTTTCATGGTATTAAGGGAATAGGTGAAGCCTTGGTTAATTGAGTGGTTCACGTAACGACTTATTCTTTCTGGTGAGAGATGACGAATTTCACTGGCGGAAAGCTTATTCTACGGACTCTACTGTAGTTTCAGGTCCGTTCTTTTGGCGGGATGACTATGTCAGTTCTCAGTTTTAACGCTTTTGTTTCCTTTACGCGTGGCATGGAAGTCATGCTGATTTACGATGGTTTTGCCAGCGTGTTTTATAACTGCTAGGAATGCCTAGAATAAACTTTAGTTTACGGACTCCATCTCTGAACAGTGCATTTCAGTGTTATAGCTAGTCAGTCAAGTTTTCTTTTCTCTTAGTGGATCTTTTTCGATGTTTCTCGTCTGGCGGGTTGGCGTGTGAGCTTCGCCCCCCCCCCCCCATCCTCTTTTCTTTGCCTCCTTGGTTTCTGTTTCTTCGTCGTCGTCGTATGTTTTGAATGAAGTCATGAGATATGAATACCTTTTATTTTAAAAATCGCATGTTAAGTTCTCTATATACTAGCATGTTAAGTTCTCTTTGATGTCCTATCTCTTTCGTTCAGCGTTTTCTACTGGTATCCTGAGAGGTACATTAGTTGAAATGTCTTCTGCGAGGGTAAGCAGTGAGTCATGTCCATGGCTGGTGAATCTGTTCTTAGCTTTTGTGTGACCTTGATGCTTCAAGGTATAGCTATCCAGGTTCCAGTCCATGTGTCATGTTCTGTTAGCTCCTTACGAGTTTCTCACTAACTTACTGAGTGTTTTCCACGCTTTTAAATTTTCGATTTCCCTCTTTGGGAGAAACGCTGTTTATTTTGTTCTTATACTGCTGTTTGCTGGGGAAGAATAGGCGCTTTTTCTACCTCGTGTGGATTTCAGATCTCATACTTTGTATCAGAAGCAGAAGGAATAAACAAAAATGAAAAGTGAATAAAATTCAATGAGCAAATACAAATAAGGAAAGTCCAGCAAAACACTAAGAGATAGTATGGAACAACCCTAGAAACTGAGATTTTGTACCGACAAAAGAGGTTAAAAAGCATTAGTTCGTTTCAATATGAATGTATCTATGAGCTTTAGGCATCTATGGCTCAGGCCGAAATAGGGAGGGGGAAAGGATGCGGGAAGGAGTCGGTCAGGGCACGAATGGAAAGTATACCCCGGCATTTGCCTGGTTTGACAGAAAAAAAACCTGGAGAAAATAGTTCCAATGGTTCAATACATATTAATATGCGGGTAAGCTTGAATGTTTCTTTACAAGTAATTAGTGAATCGTAATTGGTGTTCCATACATTTGGTATAATGTTCACGGTAGGTAAGTGGCTGCGCTAGCCATTTAACAATCAAAGGATTCCTGGTTCGATTTCCAATGAGGATTAAAGCGAAATTACCCAATAAACTTAATTTCCAGAAGTTGAGTGGCATCAGAAAAGACTTCCGGTTGTGTAAACGATTATCTCTAACCCAGTAATTTTGTCGTACAACCAAAATCAACCAGAGACCCATTCATGGGAACATGATAAGCTGTATAGTAGACGATAATCCTAATAACGTCTAGTAAAGAGTAAAGTTGACCACCGAAACAACCCTAAAAGTTGGTCTCTCAAGTTTCTGCTGTAACAGTGCGAGTGCCTTTGCTTTTTATAATACCTTCACAATTTCTGGAATTATTCTGAATTTACAGGCAAGTTGACTACCGAAACAACCATAAAAATCGGTCTCTCACGTTACTGCTGTAACAATGTGATTACTTAATAATTCCTGGAATTATTCTGATTTACAGGCGTGTGATATTCTTCGAAGGCTATTTGTGATGCTCTTTGAAGATCTTTGAAATCCATTTCATGAATCCTCAAAGAAACAATCCTCCTTGGTTTTATTGGAAATTTAATGCATTATACCTAAAAGTTACATCAGTAAGCACTTGATTATGTGACAGTTGCAATGAATCTTGTTATTCGTTTTCTTAAAAGATTGTGTGCTGTCAGTAATTTTTTATGCATGTACTGTAAGAGAAATTTTATTTACAGAAAGCAACAGAAGTGTGGAAGATGGTCGAATACATGCTCGATGTTCCTTTAGAAGCTACTGGTGACCCTATTATATCCCGCTCAAAGCCTTCAGTGAAAAGTAGCCTTATTGCGCAAGCAAAGAGGTACTTGGAAGATATGTAAGTATAGGTAAAGAGTGGATCAATAATATTGAAATTTTTGAAGACTATTCAGTCATATGGTTATGAAGGACTGAAGAATATTAGAGTAATGTGCTTCTCAAATTCTCAAGGTCTAAACTTTCGGAACATGGCGTTTTGCAGAAAGATACGATTTACTCTATGAATTGTACAATTATAACAGTGACATAGTCATTTCTTGTGCCTACATATATTTCCAAATAAGTGGGTAACAGAGCACTTTACACTTTGTTTCGATGAAAACACGCCTTTTTGAAAGACCGAGTTAGCTGAGCTCAGAGAGAGAGAGAGAGAGAGTCTGCGGTCAGTTGGTATTATGTGGATGTAATATAGTTTGTATTTTTCCATTATTTTGCAACGATATGGTTCCATTATACATCGCTTAAATAGAAAGTGAATAGGTGATAAAGTAAAGAGTGAATCTTCAATAGATATTATAAATAGGTGTCAGGAAATACCTTTTCTATTCCAGACTGCAAAGAAGCAACTTGCAGTCATGCAAAATTTGCATGAGAAATGTGTAATCTGTGGCCGTGTTGTCGAATTGGATTGCAATCACCGTTTGAAAAGTAGTGTCATCAGCCAAGCGAGCGGACACAGCTTATATTGTAATTTGCCAAAACAAAATAAATGACTAGTATTTTCCGATCTATATTCATTAGGGATCCTTAAACATATATGTCTGCAATAGCGTTCTGTAACCAATTTTTGAGCGTTGGTAGTGTGTTGAAAATGCACAGTGTTGGAGATCTTGGAGGAGACATTCCGCGTTGGATAGTTCGTGGTGGCCCAATTTGCTGGCCCTCACGTTCTGCAGATGATACAGTGCGTAAAGAAAAAATAATGACTTCTCAACTGCATATGCGTGATCAGTGACACCGATTACAAACTGCGCTAGACAAGTGTTATATCCTCAAACAGATTGATGGAATACTCAAACTTTATCATTTAAGGATAAGAATAGTGATTAAGAAGCAGAAAAACATATAAAATTGTCGCTTCACCAGAAATTCTGTGCGAGTGTAATGGTATGTTCTTGCTTTACTGTTAAAAATGTCGGTAGGATGCAGATTTGTCAAGTCAATTGATATACGTAAATTCTAGATTCCAGAGTTCTACCAACAGCCAGAAACTACTTTTCTGGAGAAAAATATGCTTACTTTATTTTGCAGGACGATAATGCAAAACGTCACAGGGTAAAAGTCGTTAAAAGTTGTTTCACGAACATCGGTCTTCTGAGACTTTATTAGCCCATAGGTTGACTGGATATAAATCCCATTAAAAATTTGCGTACTATAGAACTGCAAATAATAAATTCTTGTGTAAACGAGAGAACGTTGAACAACTCACCCGGGTTTGCTCTCACGAAATCGGGGTTGAACTTTGCCAAAACTTTGTTACATGTGGGGCTTCCCCCGTATCCGGACGGGCGTAAGCCATAGTACTGTTACCGCCCATAAAATTCATTTTATCTTTGTTACAGGCATGGAGCGACGGTTGGATGCACTAACTAATGCCAGAGAGGACAAAATATTAGTGAGCTGGCGTTCTTGAAGTTCTGCTGGCATCTAATATTAATCCAATGTTCTTCGGATTGTTGCAGAATAGATTTTGCTGGATAGCTAAGCTTTCATTACCATACAGCGGTAACATGAAAGCTTAGCTATCCAGCAGAATCTATTCTGACAGCAAGCCCGAGAACATTGGATTAATATTGGTGAGATGTTTCATACCTGTTGATATCAACTTATCATGTGCCATATTTGCGCTTTCGTTGTGATAGTGTTTAGGTGCCTTTCTCATGTTTCTGTTCGCTTTATGCTCTACCCTCTGTTAAAACTGTATTATTAAAGGCATGGATATAAATTCACTGTACATAATGCCGACCTGGTAGCCGTGTGGGTTAGGGCGCTAAGTCAGCAACTCAAAGGTTCCGGGTTCGAATCCTGGCTGGGGCATGGATGTTTGTGGTTGTGGATTTTAACTAGAACGTGAGGGATAATCGTGACGGGCCGAAGTCAAAAGTTACCAGAATGGCTCGTATAAAATAAAATTTACCGAAGTCTGTATCACTATACCTAATTCCATTATGTGCAGTTGTGGTTTGCCATTCGTAGGAAGTATTGCTTAATGTGATTCTATATTGAAATGGGATCACTCATTAATGTGCGACTTCAGTTTGGTTCATAAATCTTATGTAAACCATATCAGGGCACGTGTCGCTATATTTTCTTTACAAACTCTATTCCTGTGGACGAGAAAGACAAAAGTTATCAGCCTAATTAATCTGACATAGGGTAGGGAAGCCATAAATTCTGTCGTTGTGGACATATTGGAGAACATGTTGGCGTGATATCAAAGACAGGTAAGACATTGTTAGAGGTATTGCTAATGTCTATAACCAGCTTGTGAACTTGTAAGGACAGCACCTACAGTTTTTGTAGAAGTGGGTTTCGGGCCATTGCGTTCATTGGACCACACTGGTTTTGAGTTCGGAACCACACACACACACACAAAGTGAACATGCTAGGTATTCTGACAACCATGTTGCTTCTGTGGAAGCAGTGATTTTTGTGACAAAACGTGGTGAGATTTACTGCTATATTCAGGTACATTATTAGTTGGGTACGCATTTGCGTTTTCAGCGTATAATTCTAATATATTTGGTGTTGCACTTCGTTTCTTCGAAAGGTCTTTAGTCGTAATCATTTACTTGAGTAACCAAAATATACCTATATAAAGTACCTATATTAACCAGACCTAAATTGTTATAATGTTGAAAATCCATACTTAGTTACACATGAATCCACAACCATCATTTTCTACATAATTTAATTCCAAGCAGATTTCCTTGTGTAGCATTTCTGTGAGTTTAAAAATCAACCAATACTAGGCATCCATGCCCAGTCGACATTGTAATTTTTCAGCATTGACTTTAAATTCTAAAAGGATAATGGGATCCGTGAAAGCTTACACGATAAGAAAAGAAAGGTACTCTGCGTCGCAAACACATGTAACACTTTTTTTTTTCTAATGGTGTGCCACTAACTTGTAAGATTTAGACTGAATGACTGAAAATATGTTGGCCTTTCTATGTATCGAATTGACCTAGGTGAATAATAATAATTCGTCCGTTCTTGTAGTTTCCTTATCTAAGTGATTGATTAAAAAACATGTTTCGGAAATACCAATTGATTGACATGGTCTGAAATATGTCAGGTATTGAAAGCTCTAAGATGCAATACTTTTTGTGCCTTAACGTTTTTTCGCTTTATGCTGCCTTTTTCACTTTACGTTTATTATTCAAATCTAAATGTTGCTAAACATAATTTTCAGACTTGAATCAAATGCAAAGATAACTTCAGAGCTCTAACCGAACACTTAGAAAGCATCATTATACTATCTTGAAGAGTGGCGGTGTAAGGGCAGCGGGACCCCGGGGGCAAGTAAGCTTGATCGAAGCCTGTTCGCTGTATCCTATATATGTGAGTGGTCATCGAGATTGTGGAGAGTCATGCTTATCAGGCGTTACAGTCAAGTGCACAAGTAAGAGTCGTGAGACAGCATAGCTGTTACGTCAGCGTATGACGGGCTTCTCAACAGGTGAAGATCAAAGCGTGTGCACCGCTCTCCCTCTTTCTCTTACGCCGCCACTGATCTTGACGGCATGGTCTGCTTGGCTGCCGGTGCAAGGAGAGTGTCACAAGGTCAGCGCGACGACTCCTATCGTCGCTTTTTCGACTTTCGAGAACTGAGTCTTTATAATAACTGAGCTACGGTCGTTTTCCTGTTCGGACGTCAGTCACAGAATAAGCCTTGCCGGAGCGTGCCCGACGAGGTCTTCCTTCTGTAACAGTGGTTGGCCGAAGGGTATGGCTCGTGCCTGCACAGTACCTTGAATGGATTGCACGTACAATCCCTGATAGCGTCGCACAGATTAACAGAGTTCTCTCCTAACAACTTACTTCTTCTTCACTTTTCATGTGCTTCCAGTGGGGGACATCACTTTCTCAGGTAAGCAAGATGATGCAAAGTTCAACATACTCAACCCCATACAACGTCCAATGATCAGTCACGTGTGAGAGGCTACCGAATCGACTGAGCGATCTCCAGCGGAAGAGAGGCAACCCACTCAAGAACATCTTGCTTACTTTTGGGGAGGCTTCCGAACCAACTGAGATGTCTCCAGCGAAAGAGACAGAACTCAATTGGGAATCTCTTCTACACAGATCACCCGAGTGACTGCCGTACCAAGCGATATGTCTCCGATGAAAGAGACAGAAAAACACTTGGAAACTTCTTCTAACCTGAAAAGGAGATGGTTAAATAAATAAAAACTACCTATTACAATTAATAGGTATATTTTACATTTCTAAGTCCTGGCTACATAGGGTTGCAGGTCATTGAGGCACACAATACAAACATTTTCATATATTAGCTCTCTCAGTGGAATATCAACAATATTCAATGAAACCTCTCTGATCTCTTCAAAGGCAATCTCCTACATGTATCTTCTCACATGTCCATGCATTATTGCACTTTATTACATGGAAATCACAGGTGGGAAATATGGAATTGCGTGCGCCATCTGTAGAACAATACGGTGGCAGTCATATACTCAACAAAACAAATCAATTCAGGTGGCATATGAAAATGACTGCCACATCCTCTCATTCTTAATACAAGTATCTCGATGGGAGGCATCATCAGGGATCGAACCTGGGACCTATCACACCGAAAGCAAGTGCGTTAACCACTCGACTAAGCAGGATACATCATCTTGTCTCAAGAGTGTTGGAATGTAATCGTGATGTTAAGTTTTCCTCAACACCAATAATTCTTATTATTGAAGTACCAAGCAGACTACAATCCGTGAAAATTCTTTTTTGTTTACTGGTATTCATATCCAAAATAATTGTGGTTTGTATAAATACTAAGAGACTACAAAAACTATTATTTTGATTTTTGTACAAAATTACTTTCGGTTATGGTTACACATTGTCTTTTTGAGTAAAGTAATTATCTAATTGTCTATTGATAATGTGATAGCGGCAGTGTGTGAAAGTACAATATAAATATGTATAACTTAAGATTTTTATTTTTTGTTTTTCTTATTTTTTGTAGGTATGCAATATACATGGACAATATTTTATTGGCTAATATGAGTCAAGCGAAAAGAGGAGGTGTTCCAGGTACTTTTCCCCTAGTGCAAAGCTTTGTTAGAATAACTGTTTTAACCGGACATGTTGAACTAGAAGATGGACGTGTTGATGACCAACCTGTGTGGCCACTCATTTACTATTCCTTGCGCTGTGGTAATGTGAAGGCTGCATTGCATATTGCCAGAGAAGCTGGGTGCGTATTACATTTGTTTCTTCTTCCTCGCATTGTTTTTATTTGCTTCATTTTCAACGTGATAAAAGAAACTATAACTCTTTACATAAAAGTCCTGTGCGTGGAAACAAATGAAAACAGATAAGAAAAAAAAATGTCAGCTGAAATTAAATCCAAATAGCTTATTGGTCAGTCGGTTTATCACTGAGCTGTCATCGACATCATCTGTGCATATAGTGTATTTCTTATCTCTGCTGGGGATGTTTCACGCAAGGACTCTCCACAACGCTATCGAGGATTAAGTCAGACACATTGTCATTACGCACAGAACTGTTAGAACGAATAGTTACTACAAATACTATGTGACCGGGCATTTAGTCGAATTTTCGATTGTTCTAAACCGTTCTAGAGAGCGAGAATTAGAAGCGGGTAAATAAGTGAAATCATACAGGTAGGTTAAATCGAATATTTGTCAGAACCAACATGGCTTTCGACGATGGACACTAATTGCAAACTTTGTTGGTTTCGACACCAATTTGATTTTAGCGTGATTTTTACGAATTTACCCGATCCTAATTGTTTGCGGGGTGGGGGGCAGCACTCGTAGTAAGTACTTTAGCTGTCGACATGTTTAATAGATTTCTTTTAGTCTATGCAAACTGTGTATGAAATTCAAGTGTGTTAGAAATGTCCAAAACATCTTGGGAATGCCTGACGAAAGACACAAATCGATCGTGTCCGTGATAGCTAGAGTCCTGTGTTTTGTTTTTCGGCATCCGACCTTCCTGACAGGTTTATCAGTCACGTCAGGCTTAGACCCTGGCCGACTCATTCTTGTATCCTTTCCACTTCCTATCCGGACCTGAGCCACAGATGCCTAAAGATTATAAAATAAATATAGGGCTGGTGGAGGCTGCATGTAAAAGAATACAAAATATTTTTCAAAAGTATGAAATTGGATAGTCTGAGAGTCAGGAATTTTTAAAAATCTGGTCAGGAAATTTAAGTTTACGGATTTTGTGGGCACCCTGTATAGTTTACCTTTTCATAGTTATGAGGTTTACTTGGTGAAATTTTCATGAGATAAATGGCGGAATTCATCATGTTGTGATAAGAAAAAACCGAAATCTTTACTAATGTGAAGAAACTGTATTTAGTATTCATGTAATTAATAGCACAACAGTTTCATTATTACTTATCAATTACCTTGTTATGAAATTTACCGGAAGCTTCCACAGTTTCCTTATATTTTTGTGCCGTCATTGTTATTTATCACATTGGCCTTGCTGCATAATAAATTCGGTATTCTATGTTTATTACAGGGCTGCTTTGGAAGAGTTCAGAGCAGTGTTGGATGAATTGAACAACAGTCCAGATCATAAGTTAAGTCTAAGAACAGTATCACAGCTCAGAATGCATTATAAACGTGGAATTCGAAGTACAAAAGATATTTATAAAAGGTAAGCATGATAAAAGAACTTATACAATGGGTGAAGTTAATAAAAACGAGTAAATGCTTATACTTGTCTATTTTTAAGTAAACGCTTGGGATTAAGTGAAAATAAAGAGAGAATACTTTCCATCATGACTTGTGCTTTGAAAGGATGCTTCTGTGGTAAGTAAATGCTCGGAACTTAAAAGCATTTACTTAAATAAGAATAAATAAAAATAATTTGCAAGTAAACTCTCAATTGACGCAAGAAGTAAAAGCAAACTTTTATTCACCTCAGGCGACAGAATACTTGACCCGCGAGTACACACTTTCTAGTATTATTTTCTTTTTATTCACTTCACTCAATGTGTTTAAAAAGTGATGGGTCAAAAAATGAAGGGTTATTTCCTCAGATCGAAACAAGTAAGACGTTCAATTAAAGAAATATATGGACATGCATAGTTTCTGAGCTATAGGCATTCAAATGTTTCGAGGAATCATGACAACCTACTTATATTTAGGCAGTGAAGGCGACTCTTGATTTGGAAGGTAAATACAAGATAACAACTGTTTCTGTTCTGTTATTTCACTAATACATTTAGTGATATGGTTTAGGTTGATGGACTCCTAAGACTGCTGTTAAGACATTTGTTTGTTGTGCCCAGTTTCTTGCAGTACATGACGGCCCGAGCCGGAATTCGAGTCCAGAACCTGGGAGACGCTGACCTGACGCCTCAGACTACACGGCTACAACGTTCGGCGTTTTACCTTCTGTTTGCTTAAGATACAGAACAACCAGAATCAACTTAATTATATAAACAAGGAAATTAAATAATTCAAATTGTAAAGATGAAGTCTTTTGTAATATTATTTGATATGAACTGGAGCTGATCTATACAGGTTTTGCTTTTTGTCCGTCGTCCAGAATTAAACCAAATCGTACAGGAACGAGAAATGTATTGCATTGCCATCGAGCGAGCAAAACGTTTCATCATTATTTATCATCCTTGTCATGATGAAGGCACTAATAAATTATTATATAGCATAATCATCCACACTAACAATCATTCATCATCCACAATAATATAAGGGTCATTCCAGATAATTTCGACAAATAAAATAAGAATTGGTTGCTCGACTATTTTTGATTCTCTTCATATTTGGTACATTGAATGCCATATACAAGCGAAGTTGAAAACAGTTTTTGAAATTTTTTTATTGCTCTTAGTTCAGGATATACAGGGTGTTCAAACATGAGATTCCGCAAATTGCTGTTGAATACAGCGAATCATAAAGTTACACATATTTCACAAACCAGTTGAGATATTTGAATAATTCAAAAATATTTAAAATATAGACGCCGCAGAGAATATTTAAAGGTATGTCTTGAAGTTATAGCCTCAAAACGGCTATCGGACTGAGTGTTTTAAACAGTTGTATAAGATAGGTGAAAAGTTCATTTTTAGATTATTTTCCTGATTGAATGGAAAGAAATAACAAGCCGTTTACTTTGTTATTATTATCTACTACTATTGTCACTGTAATGACAAAAAAGAATTAACTTCTTGTGTCATTTCCTTTTCTTTATATCGAGACTTCAATTTCATTAAAAACAACAAAAAAAAAAAAATGTCGAAATTTGAGGGCTTGTAAGTCAAAAGGGGGAGGGAGTACATGAACCAATTGCTAATAATGTTGTATTCTATCAGCCTAATCACGTGCCTTAAGCATTCATACCCATCTTTAACTAAATCTTTCAATATAAATTCCATATATACAAAACAGCTCATCTGTACTTACTAATTTATTGCACTCTGACATGCTGTCGTACTTAATCAAGAAAATGAAAATTATCTCTAATGACATTTCCAGTGACGGTGGTATACGAACTTAATCAATAGTAAGGTATAACATGGACTTCCGGTGATCGAACAGGTTTCTCTGAATGGACTGTTGTTTCAAGAACATACTGGTGTTCCTGAAATAATGGTGCAAACTTCGGGAGGTGATATTTACTAAAACCAAGAAAAAAGTACTTTCAAAAAATCCGAAATTGCTTAGTTTCGGAGCTACAGACGCTCAGTTACAGCGCATCGTCACAAGGGACGTCATATCTCGACAAGTAAAAGCAAATCACACTCAAAGTAGTACCCCATACATCTATTTAAGTTACGTTTATCATTGGCGAATTCAGCTTTTTGAGGAGATTTTTATGCTTGCCCTATTAAACCATTTAATGAAATTCTTACGTTGCGAAACCAGTCTATGTGACACTGCCTCAATTGAAAACATTACTTATAGCTGTATCGGGTATTACTTCGAGTGTGATTTACTAAGTCGACACGCCTTATGTCATTATGTGTCGAACTGTGACTATATTTGTAACGATGCAGCCATGACTTTGAGCTCCTCTCTCTACGAAACTATACATAGTTTTGAATTTCTCCAAAGGAACTTTTTTCTTGTTTTGATGTAAATAATCCCCCTCCCCCCGAAGTTTGCACCATTATTTCTGGGACAGCCTGTATACAAAGTATGTAAACATTAATGCGGCGGCTTTCTCATAAGGAACTACTCAATCTTCTATGAGGTGTTTACACGGTGTGGAAGCGAATTTGATTCCTATTCGAAATAACAATGTGAAATTTGGTAGAATACTATGGTTTATGAGATAGATCAGGTTGTCTGTCCTCTTTTTGTCATTGGGTGAAGTAAATAAAAACTAGTAAATGCTTATACTTTCCTATTTTTAAGTAAATACTTGGAACTAAGTGAAGAAAAAGATAGTATACTTTCCATCAGGAGTAAATACTTGTTCCTTTAAAGTAAATGCTCGGAACTTTGAAGCAATTACTTAAATAAGAGTGAATAAAAATAACTTGCTAGTAAGCTCTCAATTGAGACAAGAAAATACTCTTGAGTAAAAGCAAACTTTTATTTACTTCATAGGCGAGATATTACTTTACCCGCAAATAAACACTTTCGAGCATTTGCTGCTTTTTATTCACTTCACCCATTAGCTAATTTGAAAACTACACAGAAAAAATGGCCGCTGCCGTGATTGGAATCGAGTTCAATTTCCCAGGTTCCCAGCTCCTCGGCGTATTTTCAGCTATTACCGTACATAAAGTCGTTGTGGAAAACAAAACAACATATATTCTTCCATACTGCACGAAATGCAGAAATATTACTCAGTAAAAGAATCTCTGTATGCAGTGGAGTTCTTTGATTTCGTTTTCATAGTGAGTAGCTGGAATCAGCTGAGGCGTAAGGAATTCTCTTACATAGAATATTAGCCGTACTGTTGTAGTATAATGGTTATCACTACCGACCGCAAACTTGAAGATCTGGGTTCAAGTTATTCCCTTTTTCACAGGAACCTTGTGTTAGGTAAATTTCAACATATTATGTTGATTTGTTTGATCAGCTATCCATTCCTCACCTAATAATCTAACCTTGTATGTTTAACTTACGTAGCATAGACACATATCTGTATCATAAGCTGGAATATTTATAGGTTTCAAATCTGCTGCAGCAACTTATATAAACTTTTCGCATGTTGTGACGCTTTGTACTGTCAGTTTATTTCCCTTTACGTTGTATTGATAGTATCTTCAAGTGTGCGATTGTTTACATTATGTACAGTGTTGGAAATATTGGTATATTTACCGTGAGTTTCCCTTTAGAAATACGAGAGGGACTTCGGAAAGAATGTGCGACTTCAGGAAATTTATGTGTAAATAATTTAAGGAAATATGGTGTCTAATTTATTTGAATCTGCGTATGGTTCTCTTATGTTGCAGGGAAATGAAAATGAACTGTATAAACTTCCTAGATTTGACAATTACCAGAACGTAACAGATTCGAGACGTCAGTGTATAGAAAACCTCTTTACATTCACTAGATATCTTGCCACTCCTTTTCGACAAAAACTAATATGTGAATAAACTTCTTTCTCAGAGCTTTGTTCTAACAAGAGTATTTGGTTAAAAAAAAAGAACAAAGAAATAAGAATAAATTTACCTAAAACAATGCACCAAGTACAGTCAGTAACTTCCGAGAAAATATATGTGTGAATGTCAGATATGTGGAACAGCCTTAGGAGTGGGGGGCGCATATTGGTTGGAGCTTTACAGGCAATCCCGTGCATGGATGGTCTTGGCAGGGAATGAGGCACTAGGAAAGAGTAAACCGAGAATAACGGAAGATGTGCTGTCACAGTTGGGACAACGTGCCAACATTAATTTCTGTGTTAAATTGGGCAAGACAGTAGCAGAAACGGTTTGGATGATGCGAAAAGTGTATCAAGCGGAATGCTTCCCAAGCTTGAGTTTGCTGTCGCTTCAGGAGGCTGGTAGAAATGGCCTAGATGAGTCCTTCCAACAATGGTACTATCGTTGATAGTGTGTAACACCAGAGTGAAGGTGGCGTGTAGAGGAAATACCAGTGATCAGGTAGATGTGAATGTAACCACTTTCTCGGAACTTACTGCCTGTATTTCGTATAAAATAAGCCTTTAATATATCACATACTAACTACACCAGCCAACACATTTCCTTTTATCCCCTCGTCTGACTGCGGCAGCTGGCGCGTATTTAACCGGAATTTTACCACAAACCTTCCATCCTTAAATCCACAAAACCAAGTAATCCAGTACATCTCAACCAATTGACTGCCACTGTCTATCTGCAACTGACCAACAGCAGCTTACTCAAGAATACACGTGTGTGAAAAGAAAAAGAAATAAAAAATAAAGTCAGAATAAATTACTAAACAATATATATAACGGTATTTCACATTTTTATCTCACACTGTGTATCGAAGGTCAACAGAAATTAGAACTAGAACCTAAATTAATTAATTCCCTTCAAACAAGCTCACCTTTGCCTTGCAACGTATTTATATTTTAGCATACAATTTTGTGTTTCGTGTATGTCTACTTTCTTAACGCTCTAGTATGTAGTTACTTACTTTCGTTATTAAATTGTTAGAAAACATTTTTTTTTTTTTAAATTATTCTGAACTTGTACGTTTTGTCTTTTAGGGCCGTGTATTGTGTTCTAGGTGCGTGTGATGTTAGTGACGGACATCCAGAAGTTGCCAAAACAGCAGATGATTATTTGTGGTTGAAGTTGTCTCAAATAAGGGAAGATGATACCGAGACACAACCTGGAGATAGACTGTCTTATGCTGGTTTACAAGCTCTAATTCTGGAAGAATATGGTATGTTTCATTCCTGTGTTATTGTAACGAATGTTTACTTTTATTAAGTCACATCTTTACTCAATTACTGTTCTTGTCGATCACTCAGATTCATTGAAAATGGTCAGTTGGAATTTTTATATCCCGAACACCTTATTAGATAACACCTAATGCATATACATGATAAGCAGAACATGTGAAATGCACTAGTTAAATTTGTGTGGAATATTGCGTTAATAATTTTACGTTGTTCAACTTATGTCCTTTTAATATTGTATCTTGAAATATAGAATGTCTTTGGTGTATGTAATTTCGTTCATAATAAGTATTTAAATCTACACTTTTGAATATAAATAATTTCGTATACTAGACCTTTATACATTGCAAATGTTTCAGGATGAAAACCATTAATACAGAAAATATTGAGAAATCCGAAAGGTGAGTTTATATGGGTAGTTCAGGAGTAACACATACGACCAAAAGTATTAATACAAAACAGTGCGTATCTCGCGGGAGATGTTACTGTTTTTAAGCAAGGTCACTATTTTAAAGACAAAGTAACTAAAAGTTACTTTAAAAAAAAAAGTAAGGATGTCATTTCATTAAGTAGAAAATAATTTTTAGATGTTAAAAAAGAACATTGTACGTTGTTGAGACATAAATTCCCTCAGAGGGGCATGTTTCAACTGATGACCGTGGGTTTGGGATTCCGGGGGTATCGGAGTTGGTGTTAACCATATTCCTCTTTTGTGGTTAATACTCTTTAATGCTGCTTCTTCATTCTTGTATGTTGAATTGTGGCTGTATAATATGGGAAAGAATATCTTTTCCCAGAATACCTGTGCCAGATCGTTACTGGTCTCCTTAATTTAATACTTCAAGTGAATCTTCATCAAATCAACAATTAAAAACATTATTAATGGCACAAAAGGCGGATTGTTGTGGGTCATTATTCACCAATCAAAACTCCTCGGCTATGAGTTATTCAGAAGAGGGAGAGAGAGAGAGTAATTTAAAATTATTATTACGTTAAACCTCAGCAAATTGAAATAAAGAAAACAAAATTATTGGAAACTTGCATCTAATTTCTGACGTAAAATTCCTTCATTTGTTTTGCTTTTTCATTATGTAGAAAACTAAACGACAATTTAATGATGTTGCTTAAATAATAGTACTTTACATAAATAAAACTTTTATTTGAGTCTTGCAAAGTATCACACCCAGTTTTACAAGTTACAGGTATTATGTACATTGTCGTTGGAAAACACAAATTTCAGCTTGGAATATCCGGCCAAATCTGGTTGGGGTTAGTTTATTTAAAGGAACTCAGAAATTTGCTACTTGACAGGAGAAAGGCACAAACTTTACACAAATACAACAGAGAAGTAATATATGTTACATTTTAACCAGTTAACTATCTTCTTGATTAGTAAAACTATGGGAAGTATTAGAATATTAAAAGATATTAGTTATATTCTTTCAAATGTAATGCTTTTTTTTTAGTTTTTTGGTCACTTTTCCAACTATTTGTTAACGTCTTTAGTAGCAATAATAATAATGTAATATAATATTTATTAGAGTGCTATGAAAAGCTACAGGATTACTGGTTACAAATGTAGCACTGGTCAAGAAATATAATGAAGAATACATAAATGAATTACAGTACAAGTACAGAACAAATGAAACAAAATCACAAAGTTGACAAAAAATAAACCATCATAAAGTGTCAGAAACCTTATTATAGAGTGATCAATTACTATAATGACGAATTAGTCTTTTAATCAATTTCTGTCTATTGTTAGAAGGATTATAATGATAATGATGATGATAGGCACGTTGCCTTAGGGTCCTAAACATGTCTCCAAGCAGAGCATCAATCATCATTATCAAATCTTCCTCTGCAAACATGTGGTTTTTACTTTTTCTGCAAAATTATTAACTTTAAGTAAATCGAGATAAACAGCAAAAATGGCCCTTAAAGGTAGTTATGCTCTAGTGATCTTTAATTGAGGATTTTTTCGTGACTCTTATGTGACCGTAGTGTTGCCAGTTTGGTCGCCTATACATCACATGTTAAACAGCTGAGAGGATACTACAGATGCAAACTTTTGTTTAAATAACCGATAGTTTATTAGGCTATAGGAAGGGATCTAATTTTTCATGCTTGAAGAAATTTTAAAATCGTATGAAGAGTGCTAAGTTTTGATCACCATGAGATTCCAAGAGGAATAAATTTGCAGTTGGTGGCAAGGTTCGGGATAAGTGGGTAGAAATTCTAGCAAAGTTGTACAAATCAGTCATATTAGTCCACAGTTTTTTTTTCTTCTTTTTTTCGTGCAAAAATTGTTCGCAGTAGATAATTTGTGTAGTGTGCGTCTTATTTGATTCAAATATATAGGCTGCCATATAAATCGAGGTCCAGCGAGAACATAATATCATAGTTGGGAGAAAATGTCGTAGTTGTAAGAAACATTTGTATTGTTCGCTCTTTGCGTAGTCTAAAGTCGAAAGTGTGATTAAGTTCCGGGGAGACACGCAGGTTCGGGTCCTGCTGCTGTCCTTTTTGACTGAAATTTTTCCAGAATTTTCCTCAGTTTCACCAGGCGAATGCCAGGATGGTAATTCGAACAATGCCTAGTACCTTTTTTCGGAGACGTTCACCAACTGGCGTGATTCCTCAGACGTGCGGAGATGCATGTTCAGTCCATAAACTATGACTTACATTGATAAAGGGCGTGTAGAAGGACTTATGATACTACATAAAACCAGGCGACGACGGCATTTGGTCGGCGAAGGTAAGAGCCGACGTCAGGTTGTGAAAAAAACAAACAAGGAGCCGGCGGGGGCTGGGCGGGGTTTTGCCCCTATGCCAGCAAGTCGGGGGACCAACGGCGACCCGGAAATTGATCCAACGACTAAACACCTCTTATGGGTTGGCCCGACCCAGATTTCCGTCATAGTTGGCATTTGGCTTGCTTGGTGAGATTTTATACTCTGCCTGCAGGATAAGATCATGGGCTTTAAGTCTTGCAAAGTAAATGTGCGTCACAAAGCAAAATAAGTTTTCATTAAAGAAAGTAATGCCATGATTATCATATAGCAAATAGTTACTGGCTAACTATGAGAGGCCGCCATACACAATCTTTCCTTATATTTAAAATAATAACAACAATAAACAGACTGGCTACGTTATAAATTTCCAAATGGAATAAATACATATAATAGAAATAATGTTTTTTTTTATGCTATATACAAATATCTGTACCATATAGATATACTAATGTAATTCATATACAAAGGGCTTTGAGTTCGAATGTGTATTTGATCAGTGAAGTAACGGCCGAAATAAGTGAACTTTCCAATAAGTTAGATTGGCAGTTTTCGAGCTTTGAGATACTGAACAGGTTAGGTTAGTCTAGTGCACAGTTTAGTACTAGCTTCTACATTGTTCATACAACTATTAATTCAGTTGAAACATGCACCCTAAAAGATACTTTATTACATTTAATGAATTGAAGCCACGGATTGACATCCTCACTCAATTAGGTGTCATGCTAACCATTGCAGACAATCCGCTAATATCAGCTTGGTATTAGATCATACCTTTTCAGGTTTCAAGTAGTAAATCAGATTAACTTAATATCATTCCCATAAATCTGATAACATAAACACTTCACGAATAATCAGTCGATATTACTTAAATATAACATAATATATTTCTTTAAGAAGTTACTTTCCTTTCTTTTTGTTCCTATCGCAACCACTAAAGACATACAAGTAAAACTAGATTATCGCAGAATCATTCTCACATACAACAGATATATTGTTTTAAGTTGTTGCACTTCATAAAACAAGAAGCTTTAGATACAGATTTGACGCAGCAGAGTTCTCGGCCTTACTATGAAATGAAAGGTTGCATTACAATTATGCTTTCATATTACTTTTCAACGTAGAGCCTTTTGATGTGGACACACATTTTCCAGCGATGTTGCAGTTCCCTTAACCCATCCAGATTCAAGCTCGAATATAGGATGTCGAAAAAATCCTTAACAGCAACTATCACGTCATCATGGATATCATCATCTTACTGGGTATCACTCTAGTACGTTTTCAGTTTCAGGAAAATATAGTAATCCGAGAGAGCTAAATCTAGAAATTAGTGTGCGTTTTGCACGATTTCGAAGCCATATTAATGAAAAGAAGCTATTGCGACCCTGATGTGTGACCTACATCATTATCTTGATGGAACAATACCCAGATGCAAAGCTTCCTACGACACGTTCCCATGACGACATTATATAATCGCCTCAGCAGTGATGCATAGTAAGTTCTCGTGACAGTTGAACTTTTTCCAGATGGTCCACCATCATTACGCCCTATGAACCCAAAACACTTTGACCATGACTTCGCTAGCTGATGGGATGACCTTTGCCTTTTTGTGGGTGGGAGGGGAGACATGTTTCCACTGTTGTGATTGTTTTTTTTTATTTAAGTTAAAAGTGGTGGACTCAGTTCCGTCAGCAGTTACGAATCCGGACAAAAAAATGTCTGGATCACTTCCAGAATGAGCCAAATCCTCACGTGCAATTGTGTTTGTGATCTACACTCAACAATTTGGCACCCATCGCGATGACATCTTGAGCATGTCCAGCATATTACCAATTATGTGATATTTTCTTTCTGGAGAGATGCCTAGTTCATCACCAATGTATCTTGTGGTCATCGTGAATGTTGTCAGTTGTGACAGCTGATGGACGGTCCGAACGGGGGTCATCTTCGAGAGACTCTCGGCCACGTCGGTATTTAGGTGCCCACCTCTTGACTGTTAAATATGAAAGAACATCTGCCTCCAATGTTTGAATCGTATCTTCATGGATCTGCATTGGCGTTAAAATTCTATTTTTGCAGATAATGAGTGACATCACGGATAGTGGTGTTCTCCATTTTCGGCCGAACTGTTCACTTCAGTTACTTTGCGGACCTGAAAAAGAAGGAAGTAAATTAGCTAGAGACTTCATATCTTTAGCAATAACTAATATAGAGTTAGTAGTGATGCACATAGAATTACGTTATTCTAAAGGTATCCCTTCATACTTAGGCCGAGAACTTTTCAAACACTCCTCGTAGTTTCGAGCTCTGACTTTGAATAAGTATAGGGGAGGCGACGTGGGGTCGGACACCGACAATCCTGATTAAGGTTGAGGCCAAGTCTGATTTTGGCCAATGAGAGTTAGCCTCAACTTAGCGCTGACTAGAAGTTTAGCGATCGATTGTAGAACTGACCCTAAGACATTTTCCAGGATTTTTCGTCAGTTTCACGAGGCGAATATCAGGATCGTACCTAGATTGTATTCTCTGATTTCCAACCCATAAAAATAAATTTGATTAAATAATATTCTTCAGGCTGGCATTTCAACATATGTTAAACTTGTCTTTTGTTTTAAAACAAACTTTAATACTTGATGTCACATACATATTGGTTTTTCGATGCTTTTTTTTTCTTGCTGTAATTGGAAATTTAAAGTGATTTTTTTTTTTACAGGAGAGGCACACTTTAATGCACATGACCAACCGTACGTCTATTTTCAAGTTCTTTTCCTTACTGGGCAGTTTGAGGCGGCTATTGAATTTTTATTTAGAACTGGAAAGCTTCGGTGTCATGCTGTTCATATAGCACTCGCATTAAATGAAAATAATTTAATTGGAGTACCGAACAATATTCAGTCTCCATTACGTAAGTATATTATTTGACTCACCTTTTTACTTCATTGAATTTGAATTATAAGGTTAATATATCTATTTGTTGAGAGGTGTCGGAAAGAAGCATTCTATTGGGATGACCAATACTAAAAAAGCCGTAGAGTAAATACTTATATTATTAATAATTGTTTCTTATCGTCATTCAGCGTTGGAGTCATGGTTAGCTCTTAGGCTTTTTTAGTGTTATTTTATCGGAAGACCTAGCATTAAGTCCCATCAACTACAATTTAAATTTCCTCTTGTTTATATTTTGTATTGCTAATTACTACAAAAGAGAGTACTAATTTAAGAAACTAGACGAAGGCAAACGACAAACAATTTATATTGTGATAATTATGTTTGTGCGTCTTACACATCGTTTGCTCTTGAATGCTACTTGTACGTAATACTAACAATTATACATTGGTCATTGCCATAAAACTTCCTCATAGTTAGCGACACTTCGTTCTTCAAAATTTTTCCTTAAGTTTTTGCCGTCAGAGAGTTCCACAAAGAACAATTTATGGATCCGACGCCATACCATGGAAAGCAGGTCTGTGCCGTAATTCCAGTACTGTCATACACTGTAAAAAATAGTTGTGTTAATTCAACACAATGCGGTGTCCCAGCGTGACTACCACTTTAGTGTGTTAAATCAACACAACACACGGTGTTGATTTCTGTACTTGAAAAAAAAAAAGTTACAACTGCAGCAAGATTTGAACATGGGTTGCTCAGTTAGAAGTCTAGCGTCTTACCGACTTCACTAAATCGTCAGACAGAAAAGACACTAGATTCAAACAGTGTATTGGATCAAATATATATTGCTGAGCCCCCAAAACAAACTAAGTTACTTGCACGACTTATCCCATGGTTTAATTACTTCCTATTTGTCAATTGGGAAGCAGAATTCCCATTCATTGAGAATATTCTATTTCTATGAAAGCAAGTAAGATGGCGACAGCGAAACACTTGAGCAGCATTTCTGCCTTCTTATCGTAACAAAATGTCAAATACTGCGCTTGCTTTCATAGAAATGGAACATATTCTCAATGACTGGGGATTGTGATCCCTAATTGACCAATGGAAAAGTGATTGAATCATGGCATAAGTCATGAGAGTAACTTTTTTGGTGTTTGGGGTTCAGCAACACTTTTTAAGCCTCTATACTGTTTCAATCTAGTGCTCTTTCCGTCTGACAATTTAGCGAAGTCGGTAAGGCGCTCGACTTCTAACTGAGCAACCCATGTTCAAATCTAGCTGCTGTCGTAACTTTTTTTTCTCCCAGTACCAAAATCAACACTGTGTGTTGTGTTGATTTAACACACAAAAGTGGTAGTCACGCTGGGACACCGGATTGTGTTGAATTAACACAGCCATTTTTTACTGTGTACTTCATAGAGGGCACCGTGACAGAGCCGTGAGCCGTAGTGCTGTTACCGCCCATGAACTCATTTTATCTTGTCTTCATAGAGGGCACAACACAATCTGACACTAACCGTATAGATACTCGACAACATGTATTTATCAATCAATATTGCCATTTGTACGAACTTCTCAGACTACGACTCACCCGATGTTGCAATAATAATGAAATCGCGATGACTAAGATGGGCGGGCCATGTAGCTCGGATGGGATAAAAACGAAGACTATATTCCATCTTGGTTAGAAAGCCGGATGGAAAGAGATCGTTGGGAAGACAGTATTAGAAGGAATCTTCAAGAAGTAGGTGTTTTTGATAAAAACTGGCTTGATCTTGTCCAGGATAGAATCCAGTGGCGAACGTTTGTTACTGCGACGATGAACTTGCGAGTTACGTAAGCTATAGAGTAAGTAAGGAAGTAATTTGTAAGCAGATATTTTTAAAAAATGTGTAAAAATAAATAAATAAACTTTTGTTCAAAGTGTGCATCTAATTTTACTTAATTAAATTAATAGACTTCAATTGAATACACACACATATAACTGTATTTGAATCGCTGATTTGAGAAACGTTATAAGTCATGCAAACTATATTTTACAAGAGAGTTTTAAAACTTTACACACAGAGTTATAATTATTGAAAATGAATACGCTAATGTCCGCACATCAGAGCCATGTAGGTCGACTATTGTCTGCTGTTGAAACGGCTGTTAGATCTAGAAGTAAATGTCCTTAAAGAATTAAAGATGCATGTCAACTCATTTTCGGCACATGAGTGACTTATGACGTTTCTCAACTCAGCGATTCATTTGTATAATGTGTGAGGGAAATAAGAAATGTCACATGCGAAGATTTAATTGCATTTGTACCTTATGATTCATAAATTTTGTATCTTACTATCGCATCCGATTTATCTTTGATCTCACTAGATCACACCACTAAAGAATAAATAAAGCCATAATACATGTAGATGACCAAGGGAATATTTATTATAATAATATATATTGCGCAGAGTGATATTATCAAAGTTGTGTATTTTATACTTGTAACCTATTCATATATAATTGAATTTAATGTTTCACTTGGCATTGCTCTAATATGATATAGCAGAGCATATGGACCTTAATATTTTTGATTAACTGTGTATTGAAGAACTATTTTGTTACAGCGGAGAATAGTGAATTACGCCTCTGTAAAGGTACATAAGTCGGTCTAGAAAGCCCCTAATACGCCTGTTTGTGGCAAGGTGGAGCGCAATGCTGACCACACTGCCGTCACCCAGGTGGACGCAGTTCCACTAACCGCGGACAGAGGGCATTGGGGCAGGTTCAGGACCTTCCGGTTTGTAACGCCCGTGGTTATTAAAGGTACATAAGAAGCGATGTAAAATCCATTCTTTTTGGCTCCTTGGGTAGTCGGGAGACTAGGGGTTAAACATTAGAGGATAGTAAGGGCTTAGTTTCACTTGAACTTTGGCGCCTGAAGTACGAGAGACATAGTTGGTAATAAAGACTCCTAAAGTATGGGAGACTCAAATACTTAGGAGCTCCTTGAAATACAGGAGAACCTAGACTGAATTTAGAAATAAACTCGAAATATGGAAAATGCAAGTTTCAGGTAAAAATCCCACATTTCGATATCCCTGAGAACGGATTAAGCAAATCCTACAGATCAGCCAACCGGCCCACAACACCTTGTATCCAAAAACCTTTGACAGATCAGTGGATCTACAGAAACGGTTGAACGATACACGGAAGCATTTGGTCGTTGCAGTGCGCAGAAATCAAATCCAGATCCCTCAGCTGCCTGTCGAGTGTTTTAGCTTAATGGTAAAGCTCTCGGACGTCAATTGGGGTATCCGGGCTCGATCACGACAGCGACCACTTTTTCTGTATTTTTTGACAGTGACTACGCAAGGTATTTGTGTCAAAGAATTTAATATTTGATCTGTAGAAACGTTATTGGTGTTCCTTCAAAAGCTGTCACTATGTAGAACTTTGCCAAAAGATTGTCGAGGCTAATAAGAAATCACTATGTCTTATATCTGCAATATAAGATACAGTTTATCGCAAAACTTGAAATTTGTGAGATGAAAAAATGAAACAACTGGATTAACCCTTCATCGATCAAGGGACATATTTGCCCGAAAAGTTAAAAATAATCTTAAATTTGAGTCAGCCTTACTAGAGTGTTATAATTTATATGTAGCGATTAACCGAGTCACTGACTTTTTACTAAGTATGGTTTTAATACATATCCACTAGCGCTGTTAAGATATTGATCACAATATTCAATTTAGAAGTGTACGGAAAACAAATTTTATTTTTTAATAAAAAATTTAAGATATCTCCAAAAGAAAATTTCTGCTGGTTTTATCTCTGTACGTGTCCAGTCTATCTCGTTTATTGCTTTGGCCCAAATGTTTGAGTTACTTTGAAAGATATATGTGTTTTTCCGTCGTGGGACCTGTAATAGAATGACAATTCATATTCCTTATCTGATTCCTTTCTTGGTGTTTTTTTTTTTCGTTAGTACTTATAATTGGCGAATAGTCTCGTTGCTGGTGTAGCCGAGTAGTCTTCAGTGAAGGCTTGCTTTCAATTGCTGATGGATGTATTGAACAGGTACTTCTCGTGGGATTTTGGCAACGTAAGCGAAGTAATACTCATCTGGACGACATCTTCCAGAAGCACGTCAGCTGCTTTTGTTGACTCCACTTCTCTGCCGCATGATGGTCGCAGATCATCTTCTGTTTCATCTATATCGTCTACAATCAAAGATTTATCTCAGATACAGATACCCCAAACTGAACGTCGTGCCTCTATAGAAGAAAGCCAGGAACAAGACATTAGTTTTGACTGGAAAAAAAAAGTTTCCAAATTGAAATATTGGTTATGAAAATGGAAGAGTGATCATTGATGTTGATGGCAACGCTAAACCCTATAACTCATTAAAAAAAAAAAAAAAATGTTTAGCAATGTGAATCATACACATAACAAAAGTGAGTTCCTTTGAAAACAGATGTGCAAGAGGTTATTGAGAATAATTTGATTTTTGATCCGGATTTATTTATGACCATTAGGCAACTTTGGCTCGGGTCGAGATAGGGAAGGGGAGATGATGTTGGAAGGAAGTCGAGCAGAGCCTAGTCTGAAGGTTCCATCCCAGCATTAGTGTGTTGTGATGAAAAAATCTAAAAATACTTCAGTCTAGATGGTCGACTGTTAGGATTGGTCCCAGGACCTTGCAAATGCGAATCGAATGCACTACCAACTGAAGTACGGCCACTCGATGTAGGAGACAAAATGTTCCATATGCTCCCCTCTTGTCACTTTGCAGATATCAGTCTGTTTGTCCAGTTCCTGCCACTCATGTCGGAACGGGTCGTTAGGTGATTATTGCGATGGCATCACTAATACGGTTCGTCGATTGTGTTGTATAGAGGATGGACGTAAACCACATCCTTCACGTAGCCCCAAGGAATTGAGGCTCGCACGGTGTGAGGTTAGGAGAACGAGCCACTACGGCCAAAGATTGTGGTCAGTTAGTTATCACCGCAGCAACAGCGGTCATATTGTAAAATTAACCTCCAGGTGGGAGTAAACAAAATACAGAGCGCGACCCCTCACACAATAAAGAATTGGACAGCCGAATATATTGGAGCAAAAACAATACTTCATTAAATTACACCATAGCCAAAATGAATTTGTCGAACCACGACCATCATTTTGAAAAAACCTTGTATATGTAACGAATACTAATAAATAATATACAGTTTGTTTTACATTGTTCGAGAAGAAAAAAATGGATAGAGGGTATTTAGTATATATGATACTTGTTAAAACCCTCACTCAGATGATATAATTGAATTGCTAATCGACTCCAGGATATTTAAAAGTCGAAGCATATAGCTCAGGTATTGTAAGAAAAATATATTATGTCTTCTTTTACATCTTTGTTTTTAGTGTCAGTTGAGCCTTTGGATCCACATCCGGCCCGTAGATTGAATGTAGCAAGACTTATTATGGTGTACGTAAGAAAATTCGAGAGCACAGACCCCAATGAAGCTTTACAGTACTATTACTTCTTAAGGTAAGTACGTTTCAGTTCCATTGTAAGTATAAAAATTTTACCGTTGGCGTAGCATTCGGGAGGTCTTGGGTTCGATCCCAGCGGTCGACCATCCTGACCAAGGTTTTCCTCAGTCACACTAAGCAAACGCCGGGATGACACCTTTAACATAATCCTGGCCGACACCTTCCCGAATGTTTTCCCCTCCCCTATCCCGGCCTGAGCCTTAGATGGCTAAAAGCCATAAATAAAATTAAATTCAACTCTATATTTTTTATGGTGTATTGCGTGTATGCACACGTATTCATTGTATTTAGTAGTACAAACCCGGAACCCCGCGGCTGACAATCTTGACAGATTTTCCAGTGTTTCCCTCATTTCCACCTGGATAATGCCTGGATGGTACCGTAAGTAAGGCCCGGACCGATACCTTCCGCTAGATTTATTTCTATCGCCATTTTTTGTACATTTAAAAGTGGTCGTTAATATGTTTTTCATACCTTGTATTTCTCTCATGAACCAAAAATAAATAAAATATACATTTATTGTTCTTGGTAACCCTTTATTTAGTTAGTTTGTGTACAGTTTTCCTCATATTTAATCACAAATATCACACTATTTTACATCGATCTTCAATGATTTGTCCGTTTACCATTATTACTATAATTATTATTCAGTTAGGTTGCTGACAACACTTGTCGCATCGTCGGGGTTAGGTAATTGTTGTTCTCTAATGAACTAGCCAAAGTACCCACCCATTGGTGCGGGGTAAGTAAATTACGTTGGCAACACTACTACGACTACTACTACCACCACCACTGTTCAGCCACTACAACTACTAGTACTACAGCTGCTGCTGCTACTACTATTACAGTTACTACTAATACCTTTGCAACTACCAATACAGCTACTTTTACAACATTAAATAAATATTGTAGGTTTACAACAATCGAAATTGAATTTTAAAGTCTAAACTAATTATTTATTTTTGACTTAAAAATGGAAGCAGCGTATTTATTGCATTGTTACAAACAATGAAAGTACTGTTTTTATTAATTAGATCGCGGCACATTCACTTCCGGTGACTTAAAATATCTAAAGCTTCTGCATCTGGACCGATGGAACACGTGTGCAAAATTTGGTTGAAGTCAATGCACGCAAGTAGATTTAAATCGTGTTCATACAAACATACAGACAGGCATTCGGTATAATATATACAGAGCATTATTGTGAGTAGCAGATATTCGCGTGAGTTCTAAATCTACAGCACACTTAGATTAGGGTAATGCAGGTGTGCATCAGGTGCTATCGAATCTCCCATTTTCATATATGTATGCAATATTAACAATAGCCACGTTTATAAAGTTTAGTTATATCTCAGCAGTTATTTCATTTATTAAACATTGATGAGAGTATCAGCAATTATGACATATTCTTAAGTTCAACACAGAGAATTATAAACGCAGCCGTTAGTTTCTTCAAATGCCATAACCTTCTGCTGAATACAGCAATAGCGTTAGCATGTTGTAATAGAAACTTCCGTTCCCCATCGGTTACAAAATGCAGTAATGTTAATTTTTACACTTCTCCCTTTTCTTCTTTTACCTTTTCTCCTATCTCTTTATCTGCCACTCCTCTCTTTCTGGTGTGTATTCTTTCGAAAAAGAGGCATGTTTACTTCAAAAGTGTTAAAGGGAACTTCTGTGTACGCGTACACTTCTCTCGCCAGGGGAATATATGTAAGTAGATTAGAAGAGTTATCCACAAGCATCAACAAGTGTATTCTGTGATAGCACACAGTGCCAGTAGAAGTTCGTTTAGTTCATTCCCCAGCTGGCTGTTTGAAGATAGCTGTGTAGTTTTTTATGTGTAGATATTATTTAAATAGTTACTCAAAGAACGAGAATAAAACTACTTATCGTCTTCGCTGTACTGACAGAAACGAATAAAATTAAATAGAAGTAGTAAAGAAAAGACAATTTTCTTCCACATTTTCAGGAAATTCGCAGTTTTACTTAATATAAACATTTGGAAGTTCAGAACCAGAATTAAAAGGTCCTAACATGCTGTTATAGTGTAATACCCTTAAGTGGATTCAAAAACTTAAAGCGGCGCATACAACGTGTGTTAGAAATATATGAAAATCTTGAAATACAGATATACGGGACTGCAAAGTTAAAAAGGATACCACACAATGAAAAAATTAGTACACTTCATTATTCACGTTCTTTTATAACAATAAACAAATGGAAACGTTTAGAATTTCCTGCGAGAGATATTCAGAATAATGACATGAGGTACTTTGCAATTGGCTGAAGAAAAAGCGCAAAATAGAGGAAACAATATTATAATGCAAAATTACGTGCACTATTTCCCAACATAGTTGCTACGCAAATTCAGGCTGTTGTACCGTGGTCCTTTTCGAAGAACGGCGCTGACAGGCGTACCTAGCCAGTTTTTGACTCCCATCTATAAGCTGGACAGGAGGCATCCTTGAATGTGCTGCACCAATCCCCCACAGAACGGTACTCATCACGTTATTATCCTATGACACAATCAACGATGAATCTCTGTACATGACGAGACGGACATTGACGACACTCATTTGTATGAGTTTTATTTATTCTGCATGGAATATTCACACACAGATTGAGTTATCTCATGGATGGAGTAAAAAAAAACTGGCTTTGACGAGGACTGCAACAGCTGTGCCATTGCACTACAAATATTTTAATTTGAATACCGACTATATGGAGAGGTAATGTAGGTATCTAGGAAAGTTCCTGTATATATAATACTCCTTTTTTTCAGTCAGTTGTAGGATTATTTTCGAATAGCGTACGGACATTTATCCTTCTAGCAAGAAAATCAAATTCTTGTAGGAAAACCGATTCATTAGAGATATTGCGTTAAAATCAATGTTAAGAAGTGAATACACTGCATATAGTAGGGTATTTAGAGGTTTTCGATAGATTTTGAGTTCCATAAGCCTATAATAGAGCGCTTTAATTGGGCTTTCTCATCATTGTATAGCATTATCGAAGAAATTCAATGAACAACACACATTTTTAGGACCCTTGATAGCGAAGCTATAGCGAAAGGGTGTCTGTCTGTCCGTGTCCAGAAATTAAATCTCATGGGACTACAAGATGCTTGAAGTATTGTTGGAAAGGTCTTGGCTAGACTAGCTCAGAGCCGCCGGAACCATCCTGATTGGTGCAATAGTTCAGTGTTGCCAACCAATTTTAAAAAAAATGGTTCAAATTGCTCCCATTCAGTTGACATAACTGTGCCAACCTTTACATAAACGTTATTCGAAACATTAAAAAAGTACTGAAGGGATCCACGTCTCCAAACATCCCCACCCACCTAGTGTTGCCAACCTATTTTCTGTTTTATAAAAATGTAAAATTTTTCCGTTACTTTAAGCATAGCAGCACCAAACTTAGCATTATTTGACACAATAGCAACGTAGTATGGGTGTTCCCGACCTGGCACCCCGTTGTTAGTGTTGCCAATATGTGCCCAAAAATATATATCGCGAACCACAAAGTGTAGAGACGTGACTGGGGTGTTGTTGGAAATGTCTTGGATAGACAATCTCAGAGCCGCCGAAACAGTCTTGACTGGTGCAGTAGTTCAGTGTTGCCAACCCATTTTCAAAAATAATCAATTATTCAAATTGCTTCCATTCAGTTAGACCAGCTGCGCTGCACTTGGCATAAACATTTTTCGACAAAATAGGAAAGTACTGTGCGTTTTCCCGTACTTAGAAACACTGCAGTTGTCAGTGTTGCCAACGTACTTTATGAAAATTAATGCTTGCGTTGCTAAAATGTTATCAAGGGACCGGAGCCTTCACGATTGTTGGTAGAATCGCAGCTCTATTTGTTTATTTTTTTTATTATCCATAATTCTGAGAAAGAGCATTGCTTAACCGTCAGTATAAGAAAATATTGTTTTGGAACATTTTAAGGGTTTAGTTGTTAAACAGTTGTAATGTTGTACAAAATATAATGTTCTTATTTGTGTATGTATTTATTTATTTAATCTATAGAAATATGCAAGATCCAAGAGGGGACAATTTATTTATGGTATGCATAAGTGACCTTGCAATACAGTCTAGAGAATTTGACTTACTCTTAGGTCGATTACAAGGTGATGGTTGTCGATGCCCTGGACTAATAGATCATTTTGAGGGATCTCAGGTGAGTATTCCTTTGCATATATTAGGAGAAATTTACAGTATTAGATCAATAGAAACAAATATTGATTTACAAGAGAAACCAAATTAATTAATAATAAGCTCTTAATTGCGTAGTGTATTAAAAGTTATCTTTGTTATATTGGAAAAGTTTATTTATTAGAGTATAAGGAAAATGTATGATAAAAAGTGAGGAATTTACTTACAGTTTATTTGTTCCATAGGAGAACAAACACACACACGTACACAATATACACACATTTTCGCGATATTTCGGTATATTAAGACCTTATTCTTGCTTGCAGCGGAGAAACGAATGCGTGCAGATTGGACAAAAGACTAGCGGGGTCTAAGATTAGGATTTGGTCCGTACAACCCCTCCCCCCTCCTTCCTCCTACCACCTCCAACGGTAGTCCACATATGCAAGAGCCCAGATGTAGGACCTCCTTCATCTTCATCACTTCTCCAACGATCACTATCAATACTACTAGTTGCCACTACGCCTTAAGTCCTAAAGATACATATAACACCTCTAACATAATGTACATCCTGACCTACAAATTATGTTATGCTTTCCATGTGGGGGAAACAGGTGGAGTCTTGAGCGTTCGTATTAATAACCATTTCCACTTTTGCACCATCAACAAACCCAATGCTCCTGTCTCCACTCAGTCACACAACTCCAATTTTGATCTCTCCTTCCGTATTGTTATAAATACACATTCTGCCCCCTCTCCCTGACCATCATCTGAACACGCCGCCTGTAAGAGGAGGTTTTCATTCACAGTTTGAGCGCGAAAATTTGTCCTAAATCTTCAGTTGGTCTAAACCCACCATCTTCCTTCGTCCCTCTCCACATTCACACAACATTTTCCATACATATCCGTATACGATCCCATCCTGAAACTTCTACGGGATACGCTAGTCAACCGTTCCAAGATTGATGCATTGTCGGCTGCGTGGCGCCACTATCTCCTCATTCTTTTGTTTGTGTGCATGTCGGTTCTTTTTTTTCAACTAGCCAGGTGAAGAAGAAATTCGAAAATTTGCAAGCAAGAGTATATGTGTTGAGCGACTTTACAAGAATTACAACGTGAACTATCACGTATAAATATTCCCATTCTTATTATGCTTAGTTTTTTTTTTTTTTTTTTTTTTTAATTCTTCTTTCGGCTTTCTTTTGTCTTAGTAATTTTACATTAATGTATTTTAAATTGTAGAATGACAGATACAAAACTTTTAAGACTTATTGTTCTATAGGCTATGATTTATGTTTGTTAACAATCTGTTGGTATGTTTATTTCAGGTTGATACAAAGAAGATAATTGAATTAGTGGCAAGAAATTCCGAGAGAAAGGGTTTATTTGAGGACGCTATGAGGCTTTACGATTTAGCAGGGGTAAGTATCTTTGTGTTCAAATAGGTAGTAGTCAAAAAGCAGTAACAGTGGTACAATAAACTTAAAATTTAATTTGTAGCAGTATACTCTAAACATCATTTGAATATGTGACCATTTCATATACGTTTTCTTGACCTTTGGATTAGAATATGCGATGCTCAAAATTTGAGGACAAAATGGGACTAATACTGATTGGCGTGAACATGCTGTTCATTATTACGCGGAGGATGTAGATTTAAAAGGAGTCGATATAAATGCACTAAAAAGTACAGATGAACATAGAGAAAACAAGCCGAGGCACAGAAGAAGAAGCAAACAGTTAAGAATGAGATAATAAATAGAGTAAACAAATTTAAATACTTGGGACCATTTGTAACAAGCAAAAACAAGGTCACAGAAGAACTTCGTTTATCATCGGGCAGTGCATGTTTCTATTCAATCCAGAAGCGCCTAACGTCCCGATTAAGTTCAAGAAAGTTGAAATTGAAAAGTACAAAACAGTTGTTCATGCGCTAATACTTTATTGTTACGGAAGTTAGAGTACTAGCCTGGCAGATGAACATAAATTGTATGTGTCCTAGAAGACCGGAGAATGGAGGAGACTGCATAATGAAGAATTCCACAGTCTGTACAGTTCTCCCGATATTATAAGAATAATAAAATTAAGACGGCTAATTTGGGCAGACCATGTAGCTCGGATGGAGAAAAATGAAGGATCTTGGAAAACTAGAGAAAGAGGCCGTTGGGGAAGACCGATATGTTTTTGGTAGGACAATATTAGAAGGTATCTTTGAGAGGTAGGTTTTCGTGATGAAAACTGGTTTGATTTTGCCCAGGATAGAATCCAGTGACGAATGTTTATTACGACGGCGATGAACTTGCGAGTTCCGTACACCATAGAGTGAGTACACTAATGATCAAATTAAAATTAAGGCCATTAATGTGAAGTTTTGAATTTTTATTTATGGTCTTTAGGCATCTAAGGCTCAGGTCGGGAGATAGGGGAGCGGAAAGGATTCGGGAAGGTGTTGGCCAGGGCCTGTGTTGAAGGTGCCATCCCGGCATTTGCCTGGTGTGACTGAGGAAAAACTTGAGTCAGGATGATCGACCACTGGGATCGAACCCACAACCTCCCGAATGCTACGCAAACGCTCTACCACTAAGCTACGGCGGCTCGGTGCCATTAATTGTATAATGAAGAGTGAATCTAAAGTTAGTCCCGTTATTAGGTGAAAAGTATAACGATTCAGTTAAACTATACATGTTTCACTGAAGTGATTGTGAAAAGTACATGCAAAGTGCAAGTTTGTACTGCCAGCCTGAACGTCCGACGAATGTATCACACAGCATATTTCGAGGTCAAAACTTATTTGGTGATGATGTTAACATTGCTCACCGAATTAAAGAGCGTTCCTATAAGAAAGACGTTATTGATCGAGACAGTCGGTAGTCGAATGGGGCAGTGCCTAGGTTGTACGGAAGCACCGAATCTTAACTCGTCAATTTCTGAAATTTTTGGCGAATCACTCTGAATTGTGTGACTTCAGGTGCTGTCAGCTTCAGCACATCCTTCTTCCTGTTTATCAGAATTGGCGCAGAACATCATGAACATTTACTGTAGCCATTAAGCCTTCCCCCCTTCCTGCCCCATCCAAGGAGCTTCGCAGTTATGTCATATACACAGTATGACTTTTTTCTCGACTGTCCATTGGTGTAGCCGAAGCCATTGTTCCCTGTGTTAAGATAATGGAGGAATGTGGGTAATAATACGGTGTGAAAAGCTGTCGTGATGTGGATTATAAAGCAATTTACGACAGAAAATGACACCTTGTTCAGCCTACTGGGATATGGATGTAGTTAATGGCATCTAGAAATAAGATGCAGCTAGTACAGAGGGCAGACAGTAGTAGTTTAGGAAGAGCCCACACCCACCACAGCTGTCATTGGTTGATATTTTTAGTTGGTAAGAAAACCTTATATCCACATTGTTTTCTCTCGAAGTCACGATTAAACTTACTAAGCATTATTCCAATACTTATTCCGTTACTCTATGTAAACACAATAGCAGGAATTAGTAGTATCAGCTGTTATTGTTAGTTTCGTTATTTTTCTTTTCAGAACCAAGACAAAGTGCTGACTATCTTGGTGTCGTTGTTGGGTCAAGTTGTAAGTCAACCAAGCATAGCAGGATCATTGAGATCTCGATTGAATGAAATTTGTCGAGAAATTTCCAGGCGTTATCTTGGTGAAGAGTTCAAGTGTTCAGCGAAAGTTGCTGCGTCATTTGCCGTTCTTCGAAATCTGCTCTATTTTTTCGATCAGTATCACAATAAAGAATATCAACAAGCGCTTAAGGTAAGTATGCACACCTTAAAGAAGGCGTAGAAAAGATTGTTACTAGCCTTAAAAATAAAATCCGTTAACTTCTGTGAAATTATTAATTATTCATTCTTTCCGTTCTGGACAATTTCGCTGTGCTGTTACAAGTGATAGATTTAAGTTGCATGACAATTTTCGCTGTTTTGAAATAATAATAATAAATTTAATGTTCCATCCTCCTTTATATACTGGACTAATCCACAGGTTTCACGTAATTGTTCCCTATTAAAGTTGCACAGACATAAACAATCTATAGAAAATATATTCTATAGATTTTAAGTTGAGATTGACTCGGGGTTCGGAGCAATTACCAAAATGTTCAAGTGACCGAAATTGACGGTGAAGTTTGGCCTACGGAAATGAAGTGCAGGGTGTGCCACGTTCTTGAGATAATTGACAAAGAAAGATGATACAGGACTCCAGTGGGAGATACGGAGAAACCGG
This sequence comes from Lepisma saccharinum, assembly GCA_022664845.1. Taxonomy (NCBI): domain Eukaryota; kingdom Metazoa; phylum Arthropoda; class Insecta; order Zygentoma; family Lepismatidae; genus Lepisma; species Lepisma saccharinum. Next base: position 60,353 of record JAGDQP010000651.1, on the reverse strand, counting down.
CCACAATTGAGACACATCATCAAATGTAGGAATAAGTATTACAGCCTCCATCCGAACGTTACTTACTGAAACTTTTGTGCGTGAATTATAAACCACATCAAACAAATAAACCTCATTATTATTAAATGCAATTACGCCGAGAGATTAAGGTGGTGTATTCGCTAACAAAACTGATATAAGAGTAATAGTCAGAAGTTCTTCTCCTTTCGGTCCGAAAAACTTGCTTGAGTATGACATTTGTCATTAAATGTTTGTTACCTGAATAAGGTATGGTGGTGAAGGCAAAAAAAAATCCAAGTAAGCTACCGTTTGTAAACTTGTTAGAGCCTTTCACAAGCACAGGCATCAGTCGAACGTGGATTTTTCATAAATAAGCGCACGATGTCATCTGAGAGGCAACCTCTAAATGAAGAAACAGCATATGCTGATCTTCGCCATGCAATAAAGCCTCATTCATTTCAATTCAATTGCGTACGAATTATTAAAGATTCTGTGGGTAAAAGTATCTATGATATGTATGTTACTAAAGAAATGTTAGCATATTACGAAGAAATACAAAGATGATTTGGAGATTAAGAAACAAAAACTTGAACAGCTAGAAACGAAGTGCAGGACCAAAGAAACAGGGGGGAAAGCCAGTGCCGAAAAAGAAACTGATGTTCTAACTGAAGCAGAAATATGTGCAGCTAAGAAATTCATTTCAGAGGGAAATGTTAGACTGCAGAGTGCAGTTAAACAGAGAAGAATTTAAGATGTGGCATCATCTCAAGCTCTTATCGAGGCTGGAACCAAGAGACTTAAAAGTAGCAAATTCAAACTGTCAAACGAGCAATTTACAGTAATAGTTTTTTACAAGTGCATTTTTACGTGTGTGTTTCATGGCCTTATATCTTACAATTCTCTTACGTAAAATTCTAGAACGTAGGAAAAATTTGCTCCAAATTTTCCAAAATGATTAAGTGAATTTTTTGTATTTTTAATATGGCCACAGTGATCTTTATCGTACATGGATTTGTTTAACAAAGTGCTGACTGAGGACAAAGGCATGGAAAACTGTATCAAACGACGACATGTCTGATATTTTCATACTTAAAAAAAAGTGTCATTCTTGTTATTAAGTAATATTTTAAGTTGCTAAGTTGTTCGTATGAGGCATTCAGTTTCCCGTTGGGGTGAAGGGTAACGTTTGCTTAAATATAATTATAATTATGGTGTAATTAATAGGTCTAAAGATACATGCCCGAACTGTTCTATATTTTTACAATGTCACTCTGGGAGGCCTGATGTAGCAATATAAATAAAAAAAGTACAGTGCTCACATGTAGGAAATGACAAAGACGGTTCTTCGGTTTTCAATAGAGAGACGATATATTAACACATTTATCAGATACAGAAAATGATGATAACATGCAAGCCGGTAGGTAAAATATGGTCTGCGTAGGTAGCGTACCGAGGAATGATCAGAATCATTTTATAGGAAAGAAATATGTGGAAAATATTTGTAATTCGGAGTGGTTTGTGACTAACATAGGAGAGGAGGTTATGAATTTATGCAGGACGGGCGTAAGCTGTTACCTCCCATAGAATTAATTTTATCTTATGAATTTATGGTATCAATAAGAATCGAGAAGAGAATGATTTTGCAAGCACGTAACGTGAACACCCAAGAAGACAAATAGTTTTCATACCACAAATGTAAATGTGTTGTAAAGCACAATGTATTATATTTGATTACGTGATTAAAGACGTTACATAGTTAGAACGTTGTGATATGGAGTATTTTAAATCTGTCAGTACAATACTGGAAGTAATATCATCGAGAATTATTTTAAGTTGCTAGAAGAAATAATCATTTTTATATTGAATGTAATGCAAGGAACAAATTGTGTATGAAGGTCGGCTGAAAATTGGGCCAGAATGTTAGTGTTGCACCAGCGTTCGAACTCATAAATCCTTGCAGTATAAAGGCAAAATCCTTAACAGCACCAACCCCCCCCCCCCCACACACACACACACACAAAATTAAAAATCCTCATGTTTTCATCAGGTCTAAAATGTCGCACAAGCTCGTTTTTAGTTGTGGAAGTAGATGAATAAATATGATGACTGATAAATTTAAACCCATAATTTCGTATCACAGTCATTGCAACCATGGCTTCGTGGGGTGGTGCATTGAATTGTACTTATGGCCTTTAGGCATCTAAGGCTCAGGCCAGCGTGGTCCGGTGCACTTCGTCCTATGTTTTACCAAGTTGACATAATCTCCAATCACAGTGAAATGCACCATTTCTTCAAGATTACAATTCTTTCCACATTTCAGAAAACAATCGCGATTACTTTTCCGGCTTTGGCTGTCTTTGGGAAAAGGGAAGTAGTTTGGTCCCATTGCATTAATCGAACTTTCGGCTAATGTTGGTAGTGATGAAATCAGCTTTCACCTACGGTTATATACCATGCAAGGGAACTATTCTTGTCTGCTCGAAACAGAGTGAAGCTACGTTGGAACACTTCCAGTCTGGTCTAGAGTTTTACGTTTGGGAACCGTATACATCTGCAGCGTCTTGTCTAAAATGTGTTCCACTCGTTCCCTAAAGAGTCACTACTTCACTACTTTCTCGCTTATGTGCTGATAATTGATCTTTGATGAGCCATAATTTTGTTCACAGATTCCTCATGCTTTATTCGTCCCTTCGGAACTGTGTTCAACATGTCCTAAATTTTCCTGAGAGAATACCTCTGTTTTGACTGCTAAATTATCCATTTTTAAGTCCGGTAATTGAATCACTTGTAGGACATATAAGAAAAAAAACATGAAGTACACATTTGGATGTCAGCCATACAAAGTATGCTTGGTTATAACATTACACCGAAAACGTTTCAGCCAGACCTTCGTATGTCAGTTGTTTTCCCGTTGTGTAGTGCATTAAATATCATGTCTGACTTTGCTATATTTTTTCACCCACACACTTTTACTAACTTTTCTCAATAAACTCTGAAACATTTAATATAATTGTAATTTCATACGCAGATAAATAATAGTAATTAATTCCGATGTGCACTGCTCAAAGACAGTAAAACTAGAAATGTGGGAAACTACAGCTGTAGTTCTTTAAAGTTCATTCAATCGAGTAGTTCATAAAATTATTTTTACATCTATTATAGACGATCTCTGATGTTAAAATTATACCCATGCACATGGAGGAGATAGACGAACGCATAAAAAATTTCAGTAACTACAGTGAAGATGTTTCCAAGAATGTTCCAGATATATTAATTGCCACCATGAATATTTTACACGCACAGTACAATAAATTGAGGTAAGAATTAAAATAAAAATATATCTATTTTTAAGTTCTATCTTTATGTCGATATGTATTTCCTCGGTTGGCCTCTTTCGAAAAGTATTTTCTTAATGACATGATATAATAATGAATCATCATATTCAACCATTTTCTATCCACTGTGGATGATTGCTTCTCCCCTTTTTTTTCCACATCTCTCTGCTGCTATAATAATAATTAAAAACTAATGCTATTTATATAATTGTTGTATGATTTAGGAAGTAAATTGGTATACATGGTTAAAATGGCTTCTTGCGTACTCACAAAAACACAAACACTAAAATTAGTTAGTTTCTCAAGGAAAATAGTATTTTATTGTACCTGAGAAAGCATGAGAGCACTAAAGCCTGTTAAGATATACAGATTTTGTCAGGTAGAATGTGGTAATATTTTGTGGAAGTGAACGTAGCGGGGCTGAGGAATACATGTCAGGTCGAGATGGCAGTTTTAGGATTGAATCTTGGGAAACACGAACGTTAACGTTATTCTGAGCACAGTTCTTTGATAAGTATAAATTGTCGTGTTATCGCTCGTTAGGTTTATCAGGTTCTTTTAGGAGGGGGGCGGAGCTCCTGATTAATAAACTATTCATTAAAGATATAGATCACCTCCGTCAACTTTGGTATGTTTATTCCTTTGATTTATAATGAAAATTGTTTTACTCGTCTTATGTCTCTCAGAAGCAGGGGTTTTAATTTTCTTTTCGCGTAATTCTTTGTCATGTTTTTTGACAGGTTATATTGTGCAATGTGTTGTTTTCTTTGAAAAAATATAAACATAACACACAATTATACTAGATAAACTCCATGTTCTATGAGAAAATATATTGTCCATTTAGACAATTGTGTGTGAAAACAAGTTAAAAAGTAATTTAAAAAAAACTACAAGACATCTTTTCTTAAACGATTCGTATTAAAAATTAAAAAATAATTTTGTTTATGCATGACTAAAAGGAAAAGCACCAGCGCGCCCTCATATACAGTCATTTTATAAATTCTTGAATTGGCGCGCCCCATCCTTTTCTTTTTAGTCATGCATTAACAAAATTATTTTTACTTTTTAGTACGAATTGTTTAAGAAGAGTATATCTTTAAAAAGTTTTTTAACTATTTTTTTCTAGTTATTTCGGTGTTCGTACACTTTTTCTCAGGCTAATGTTTTGTGACCCAAATCCTAAAGTGTTCTCCAACCGGTCAGAGGCCACGTCGTTGTAGGCTAGTATTTATTTTAGGATAAAGAATTCCATGTTAAACAATATTAATTATGCTGAACAAGTATAGAAATATATGAAAGTAACAATGGAATATTGTATTGTCATTCGACTCACGTTGCTGTGCAAAATTTTGTCATTGTATGACGTCGGGAAATGATTTAAATTAACGTTGCAAGATTTGAGGACACAACGAACCATTGTGAACTAAAGAAAAGTCTGTACTTAATCCATGATGGAGGAGGTGAGTTACATTGTGTTCTGTTCTTTAAAGGTTCCCTTTTAATTTAACCGGTTTTGTTGTTACCCTTGTTTAAACATCGGGAGTAAAGAAAAAGGGCTATGAGGGACGTACTTTTTCGTTGTCTTGTGCGTTTGAACTCCACTGTAAAATAGCATAGCATATAATTTCGTTCGCGAAAGCAGTTCTTTCTTCTTTATGTTCGATTTGTAAGTTGTAAAATAATAATAATAATGTAGTTAAATTGTTAAAATATATCCCTTAAATTATAACTACAGTTATAACATACCTGTTGTATGTATTGTGGTGGTAAAAATAACGAACAAAGAAAGGAAAATTTAATAAGAACTGAACATGCAAAGTTTTGACAAAAAATTGTTAAAGTAGAAAAAAAAACTTTCATTGAAATGCAACATACATTAATAGACCTGTAGAGGAGCTGCTTCATATCGTGCGATATGATGCTAAAATTGTGCAAATTTGCTAAGGTATGTCATTTTGTTGTATTTTATATTTCGGAATAGAAAAAAGAAAACACTAGTTTTGAAAATGTTCAGATTTGACATGCAACACGAATATGAGCATTTAAGTGTAAAGGCAGGCATATATACCCAAAATAAAATTGTTAGCAGTCTTAAGACTCCAAAATGAACTTCAGCCAACTTCTTTCTATGATGTCTCAAACAAAAAAGAATATGTATTTTGTCTAACATCTGGGCTCTACATATAATATTTATTAGTCATTATTATTTTCTTTTCGCTCTTTCTGCACTCTAATTTTTATCTTTCACTTTTTGAATTGAATTTATTTATGGATTTTAGGCACCTTTTCCATCAGGAAGCTCTTCTCTGTATTTGGGTCATATATGTAGGCCCTTTTTATCTGGTGATTAAAATTTGCGTGTTCTATTGTATTCTTTAGTTTTCTATTTAAGATTTCATTAAAAATTATCTACTGGATAAACAATTTACATTAATCTTGCAGAAAGTTACAATAGCATCATATTTGAACAGGTTCAAACTAATTCAGCAACGAGGAGCGACAATTCTCGGCCTACTAGTGAAAGACCAATCGTTCATTGCTGTTTTTCAACATAGTCCCCTTTCAGCACCACACACTTTTGCTACCGGTGCTGCAGGCCCATTATTCCTTCCTTTTAGAACGTTTCATCCTGTATGTCAAATATATCCGCCACCGCAGCCATGACGTCATCTGATGGAAAGTGAGCTTCAGCTAGGTGTTGCTTCGGGAACAGACGAAAGTCTGAGGGAGCTGAATCTGGCGATTAGGGAGAGAGTGGAAGCTGTTCGAAGCCACAGGACTCGATGGCAAACATTGCAATGGTGGATTTGTGCTCGGGTACTTTGTCTTGGTGGAAAAGGACACGCTTCTTCAACATTCCGGAACGTTTCACCTTGATGGCCTCCCACAAACGCTTCAGTTGAGCAGCATAATACGCACCGTTCACAGTTTCACCGTTTTCTAGGTATTTAGCCTGGATGACACCCCGAAAAGCAGAGACCTTGCCGGCTGATGTGACTGACTTGAAATTTTGAAGTGGAAATGAGGGGGTTTCCACTGTTTTGATTGCACCTTGGACTCTGGCTGAAAAAGATCAACCCATGCTTCGTCCATGGTCACAAAACGTTCGAGAAATTCCACAGGATCTCCCTCAAGGAGGGTCGTTTGCGGAAGACATGACGGGTCTCTCGAGTTTGTTTTCAACAGTCACCATTCTCGGGATCCACCGACTTGACAACTTGTGCGTGTCCAGCACAATTGTTAGGATGTGTCCTGGGGTATACCCATTTTCTCTGCGATCAAATGTTCTGTCACACGTCTGTCTATCATTTCGAAATCGTGGATTGATGTGATTCTCCTCCGTACATGCAGTTTCTGGTCTTCCACTGCGAGCGGCACCTTGGACAGACGGGTTCCTGCTCTTGAATTCCGCCACCGACTTTTTAACTGTGGAATAGGAAGGGGCATCCTTCCCTGTTTTCATCGTGTCCTTGTTGATGTCCTGTCCACTCATTCCGATTTTCAACAGGTATTGGATAAAAGCACGTTTACTCACTTTACCCATTTTTCAGACAATGATCAACTTCTGTATCTGTCTTCAATACCTGAAACAAAGAACAAGATACTAGTGAGAAATTCGGTATGGAACCTTGCGAAGATATGTACTATAACTAGCAATAATAAAATTGGACTACGACAAGTGCTTCATAGGTAGGCCGAGAACTTTTCAGTCGACCCACGTACTGTCGCAAATAGTGGTTTAAGAACAACACTAAATGAGAACTTTCAAACTGTATATCAGTCATCTTACGTGGTTATACCTAAAATTTCCAGCTACAATTACTAATACTGTACAACAATAGCTACTGCTTCCTCCAGAGTGTTCTTCAGTGCATTTCTAACAGTAGATATGTTTCGTGGTAATGCTGGCTTCTTTGGACAATAAAATCATGTACACACTTCTCACAGTTTGGGTTGAAATAAGTTTTCACAAAATCGATGTTTCTCAATTTATATCAATTCATTTACAGGAATTCATGCAGAATTGCCGGTTGTAATATACTAACATATTATAAAGTGTTGAGTAATACCCTGTTAATTATTCTCTCTTTTACGAAAGTTCTGTAATCGTCAATATTATTAAACCATATAACCATACATTTTAATTAATCACTGCACTGAATTCTGTATATACAAGGAATATGTCTTGGTGGATAAGAGAGGCAGCTGACAGTACGAACCACTCTAACCTTTACTTGCTTCTGCAGATTTCAAGAATAAAACGGCCGTTGTATCTGGATTTTATTAAATAAATATATTTTATCCTTCAATACTTGTGAGGGGGAACACGTGTATATGACCCAAGTACAGACGAGAGCTTCCTAGCGGAAAAGGTATTAAGAAGTGAAAAATGCCTAAAGGTCATAAATACATTCAATTTAATTTAATTCAAGAAATGAAAAAGAAAAGCTAGAGTGCAGAAAGAGCAAAAAGAAAAATAATGAATAATAAATACTATATGGCAAAGTGCAGCACCCAGATATTAGGCAAAATACATACATATATCACATAGGATTCGTTTATGTATTTTCTGTACCTCTATTTACGTACTACAACTCGTTGCTTTCTGTTTTTCATATAGTTTATTTTCCTTAAGATATGCTTCTTTTTAAGTATTTCCATTTTGTTTTGTTTCCTGCCAAGAAGGCCTATCCACTCCTTAATATTAGATGACGTGAGTCTCACTGTATTTGCTGTGTATTTCTCTCTCATAAAGAAGTATTAGGTATGTGTTTTTGATGAATTGTATGAACGGGAAAATTAACAAAACACCTAAACACACACGATCAGGCATAATATTTTACTATAACCTGTCATTATTCACTAGACAGTGATCACTTGTAGATAAAAGGACATAAGTAAAGGTAGCAGGCTGCGGCTCATATTGGCTATTTGATAAGTGTACCTCGTACTCAGGTAATTTCATTTCAACATGATATATTAATTGCAGGGAAGGCGAGTTACAAACGTCTCTTTCCGTACGAGCTGCAGAAAGCTTATTAAGAGAAAAAGTAAGTACAAGTTTTCTTATTTTCTTTTTAACAATATGTGATCGTATCTCTTATTTTTCAGTGGTGGTAGGATGGAACTTCGAGTAAAATTTGTACAAAATTTGGTTTAGACACGGAAGCGTAGCTAATCTAAAAATTATGTGAGTCCGAGAAAGATTTTTTTTTAAAATAGTCGCTTTAATTCAAGAACGTAGACCACTATAGAAACACAATAGGCAAAAAAGTTAACCATTTAATGGGCTATCTTTAACAGCAGAGGCTTTGCAGCAAATTCAGTCTTCATTTGCTCTGATCTAATACATCATTTTATTTGTTTTAGAGTATGGTATTTTCGTTCAGCATTGTCAGTGAATCAGTGAATTGTATGCTTTCTTACCTATACCATACTATAATAAGCACGTTCCTGGTAAACTTTGTCATAACTAATTCAATGTAATTAGCTCCCGTTTTGTAAAAATACAACCACAACAGGTTCGACGTCTCCAATCAAATTGGATACATCGTCAGGAAAGAAGGAAGAGGGAGAAATTGTGTACAGAAGTAGGCAAGTATGAATGGTATTGTAACCGCTTAAGACCAATAGTCAATCAAACGTTCATATTCTGTCCTTTTTTTCCTTTCTTTTTTTGTGTGGTGGTAGGCGTGCTGAGGATATATCTAGTTGGATTTTCAACGTCAAGCCTGTTATTATTGTTCTTTGCATAAAAACATTCGATGCTAATTACATGTATGTACTAATTGTCACAAATGTAAATGCATGTTTTCTGTGAGCTTGCATCCTGCTCCTTGTTGCTATGAGAAAACAATGCTACACAATAACGTTTATTCACCTCGTCTGCAATCGACACAAACTGTGGTTTACAGGTAGTGGTTTTCAACGTTTACTCGCTTATTATTGCAATATATGCAGAACGGAATAAATCGCGATTAGAAGCTAGAAATGCTTGTTTGGTTACGTGACATGAGTCCCCGTATACAGTAAATCGTTTCCGATTAATATTGTCTTACTCATCACCACAATAAGCTAGCCTCTATAGTATGCTGGTTATCGTGCTCGACTCTCACGCGTGGGGTTGCGAGTTCAAGGCTTTATTTTTTTTTAAAGAAAAAATGAAAGAAAATTGGGTTCGTGAGTTCAAACCCTGGCGAACACATTTTTCTAAAATTCAAATTACTGTATTTTTCAAATAATCTAGAATAAAATCTAATAATCTAATAAAATAATCTAGAATCTAGCCATCTAGAATAAAATATATTGACGTAGATTAAAAACAATGTTGACAATAACAAGAAAAATACTGCACTTCACACCCTTGAGGGAGACTGTTGATCACTTCATATGGTCTACCACATTGTTTCCTAACTGACACGGATTGGAAATTTTAAAGTTTTTATCTGAATACAGCCTATTAATTCTTGATTACTTTCTAATTCAGTCAATATAGAAAATAATTTACGCAGGATTAAATAATGAAAAAAATGAAACTGTTAAATTTTTGGATTCTAAATGTTAGTTTATATTGTAGTATTCAGTTTCCTGCATTACGTTCGTTGCCAACTGTTGGAATCAGTAACGGGTCACTGGATTAATCCGGTCATTCGGTTCAAGTTTCGGACTGGGTCACCAAGTCTATCCTTTCTACCCGGTCTGACCCGGTAACGGGATTTCGACCCAGTGGGCAAATCAGAGTTTTTAATTATTGCCTTACGTTTGAACAGTGTTTCTTTCAGGGGTGACCGGGACCGGAGATATTACCCCGAGAAAACTAAAAATACTATGCCGAAAAATTCCAGATCATTAAGTTCACAGACCGGGTCATTCAGATCAAGTGTTTGGACTGTGTCATTCTTGATGACCCGGTTTCAGCTCTGGTTGGAAGTAGTATCTTCAGCGGAATATTTGGTAGCATCGTAATACATCAAGTAGTGACTGCTCGAAACTATTTTTTTGTTCATCTTCAATAGGGAGAAGATTAAAACTTCAAACCGCGGGGTCAAAGCGTCTGTTGTATTTGGAAAAGCATTACAATCGAGACATCGAAACAACAATCGAGACATCGAAACAACTTTCGAGACAAGATTCCATCTTTCACGTAAGGCAATTTGGTTGAAAAGGTTTGTTGAAGACTAACACTAATGCATTTTGTGAACAACAAAAGGTATACTTCTGGAAGACAACAAAAGGTATATCAGCAAGTCACTTCCTACAAATTGAAAGAATTACGCTGGTAGTGCTTAAAGGTGTGGGAGGCACGAAGTGGCACACTGTGGCCGTACATTTTTCATTTTGGATTTGCCGTACCCCTACCTTTATATTAATGGGAGCTCATTTCCTATACTGTCCGATCGCCGCTACTAAATGCAAGCGTACCCTTACCTTTCCTAGCTCACTTCTGCAACCGTTCCCTTACCAATTTTAACCAATTCGAGCACTGTATGCTGGCTTAGTTACTTTAACTTTGGACTACTAAACTTGAGGTCTTAGGTTCGATTCCCATATTACAATTTCGAGACATAATTCTTGATTAGGGTACAAAATAATACACTATTCATAAAACATAAGTATTTAGGTTAATAACAATATAAATATGTCTTGAACCATATGAACAGAAGGGTTTTACTTCTAGAAATGTGAATAGAATTACGATATGCAGGGAGATGAAAAGGAATTAACCAGTTTCTCCTTTTTAGAAGAATAAACATAAACAAGGATTTTTTAAAAAGAAATATATCAAATTGATTTTTGCACTTTCCTGCAAATCTTTACCTCGCTTAGAAGAAAAAAGAAAACTGTTTTCCAGGGTTTGAGCTCACGAACCCAATTTTCTTAAAAAGGAAAGAAAGCTATCCTCCAGGGTTTGAACTCGCGAAGCCACGCGTGAGAGTCGAGCACGATAACCTACATACCACAGAGACTTGCCTATTGTGACGATAATAAAGACAATATTCTTCGGAAACGATATCCGGGGACTTCTATCTCGTAACAAAATAAGAATATCTTGCCTCTAATTGTGATTTATTGCATTCTGAATATTGCAACAATAAGCATTTAAGTGTTGAATGATTTTGTAGAAGATTATTACCTATAAACCATATTTTGTTCCCATTAAAAGAAGAGGTGAATAAAAGTTAATGTGCATCATTTTTTTTTCATAGCAACAAGGGGCAGGATGCAAGCCCGCGGGGAAAATGCACAAATAGTACTTTGTATATACTTTGAATTGTACAGTCATGATCAGAAGTTCTTTCCTGTTGGTAAAATTTCTTTCACGAATAACTTTGCAATGGGTAGACTGATTTGAATACGGTTTTCTGCAGAATGTGTTTTGGTAAGTTCAAAAAACTGTACTCAGATCGGCCTATCCTTTCCGACGTTGCTCGCAAAAGGAATTTCACCAACGGGAAAGAAGTTTTGATCGTAGCTGTACAGGCTTTTTGCGCATCTTGATTGTACATGTGTCGTAACTAATTTATTTTGCTAATTGGTATTTACCGGCGTTTGTAGGTAGTCTTCAAATGATGAAATTATTTTTCACTTGTAACGTTTCGAGAGCTAATGCTGCTCTAATGATCACAAAAAAAAAAAAAGTCTAGATGTTTGATATAAAAAGAATAGAAGGAAGTGAAAAATCACGCAGTACTTACGCCGCACAATAGGTCCAAACCAGGCCATTCTTGGCAGAAACCCGGAAAATAAAGTAAAAGAATGTTTCGAAATAATATGCTATAATGAAACCTTAATAGTGTCCAGGTAATATTGTGTGCAGGAAAGGAATGGGGAGCCGTTCACAATGACGTCATTGCAAGCTTAAACTTGTTATCTGCCAGAGACAGGGAGATGCTGCGCTAGTCGAGAAGATAGCAGGTTTGCGTTTGCATGCGACTAAACCTGGAGTGCGTTCAGTGGTTGTTAAACAAGGGGACACCACCCATAGGTGTGTATCGTTTGATATATTTAGAACGTTCATGTGATGTTTATTAGTACTGCATGATATCAGGTCTGGAAACTAATGTGGTACCGAAAGCATTATATACAAACTATGACAAAGCATAAGAATGGCATTTTAGTAGATACCTGGGCAGATCATGTTTGTGATTTTTTATCATATCGTAGACATTGTTCTTTCTGTCCGTAAAGAAAAAACCTGCACATGGATATATAGCGTATGATAATGCATAAAGTGTTGCTATGCCTGAAATGAGCCCATTAATTAGCTCGATGAAACAGCCTCAGCACGCAACTGAGGCGTATAAATAATAAAATGTGTGATTTAGCTGATGATGTATTCATATCGTGGACGTCCGACGAGATAACGATGACATATGACCAGTGGCGAATTGAGAAAATATTTTGGGAAGGGCTTCTCCTAGGAATACTTAGTTTGTCTAAAAAATACTGGATTTTTTTTATTTTTTTTTGGGGGGGGGGGCTTGAAGTATATGAGCTTCACGCATGGATACGGTTCTTCGAATGTCTCTTACATCTTTCCTATGAAATGCCCTTTCGGAAGCGGCAAGTTCGTGGAGAAAAACATAAGCAGATCGTAGCACATGGAAAAAAATATTCGAGACAGATTTAAACATGAAATGGGATTCCTAGTTGATCGACCAAAGCAATTTGGTACCACGATGGAAATACAGCAAAGCTCTTTTTTTTATTAGTATTATTATTATTGTCCTTAATGTTGACATCATATGGATGTTCAAGATTGTGTAGCAGACACTTGGTAGTGGCCATGACATACTTATCGAAAAGTTTCGTCAATATGCTCTTGACACTTCACAGGAATTCATCGCGAAATACCCCTGGTACCCAATGCAGCCAACAGTGTATGAAGTGTTAATTCATGGTGCCTAAATCATACAACATGCCCTGCTTCTAATAGGTGAACTCAGTGAGGAATCCCAAGAGGCACGGAATAAAGATTTCAAGCAATACGGATAATACTTTGTTCGTAAGATTTTACGGACCAGGAGAAACGAAGATGTGTTGCATTTCCTTTTTAATCACATCAGGTCCTCTTATTACAAGCCTGCGTAAAGTTCCAAAGAGACTCATTTTCATAAGGATGTTTTAGATTTATTAGTCGCTCCACATTTTGCGTCTCAGACTGATACACTGGAAAGTAGTGATGAGTCAGATGAGCCTGCTGGCGTACCATTATAAACATTTAGGTATAGGTGTTTTCCCTTAAATTTTCAATGAAACTAAAAACAAAACTGTCAGTCTAGTCAATAATCAAAATTGTACATAATTTTAAGAATAAATTAAACAACTTTTTGTGAATAACCTTGGATTTTCCGTGGGGGTATGGTTTGACAACAGCTTTACTGGTCGTACACAGTTACTGCTAGATGAACGTTGATAAATCTTACTTCTAAATTATCCACTTATTTGGTATTTTCTGTCGTTCAGAGATCGATGTTTACATAAGTGGATAGTCAAGGAGCTAACCCTTCATAATCGTGCGGAAGACCTGATCCTTAATGCACGTGTATAAGGTCTGATTGCGAGGTTAAAGTTCCGAAGTCTGACTGGGAAGTGTTTCTCTTCTATCATGCGAATCGTTCATGACTATGACACCCAATCTTGATGCCGGCCTTGATCTGAAAGGTCGTCACCTTCCTTTGAACCTCCATCGTAGATATTAAGGAACTTAGTTTTAGTCTATAAGTTGGCTGTGATATTCAATCTCCTTTCATAATCTTGGTAATTTAAGCATCTTAAACCTATTCTGAAAATATTATTGTTACCTTAAGTTACATTCCTACTACCTTCGCTGTGGAAAGCAGCTATCGTAACCAACCGTTTTCTATACTGGAACAATATTACTCTGTTAGGGACCATTGTGCCTTCAACTTTCGTTCTTTTACTCCAAATCCACATTACGAAAATTTTCTTTCTATAGATTACGGTACTCATTATGAAAGACTTAATTGATCTTTTTCTTTTCCAGCCTTGCGTCGTTGATGCCTCTGAAGCATTTGCTATGTGGCATTTACTCTCTTCTACAATTTTTGTTTCTTATGTTTCCCTTAGACACACAGATATCTTAAAACAATAGTGCATATACAGGGTGTTTAAGAAGTGATTGTTGTAAATTGAAGGGTGGATTCTTTAGACCCAAACAAGAAAAATAGCTCATTTGAAAAAACGTCGCAATATGCATTGTTTCGGATATAGAGGCACCCAAATGTGTTCGGCATCGCGACAAATGACGAAATATCTCGACCAAGTGATGACGTAATGCTTAGCAAATCAATCTAACAAGGTACATTCGCGAAGTGCCTAACAAATATGGATGTAATATTGAATAAAATGCAACGTTCTGCTAGGTCCAGTGGGTATTGTACTAATTTTAGCGGCCAGAAAAAGTATCTGAACGAAGTTGAGAATTGAGAAATTGAGCTTAGAGGGTATCTCTGTCCTTGTCCAATGTGCAATATCATTTACTTGACAGTGAAATTCTTACGTGGGTAAGCTCAGTTGGTAGAGCGTGTGTTTCATATTCGGGAGGTCCTTGATTCGATACCAGAAGCCGACTATCCTAACCTCAGTCAGTAAGGTTTCCCAGGGCTTTTCATCAGTCATACCAAGCAAATGCCGGGATAGTATCTTCAGCTTATGCCCTGACAAAATTATTTCCGTGTCCTTTCCCTTACACTATCACGGCCTGAGCCATAGGTGCCTAGAGATCATAAATAAATTCAAATTCTTACATGGGCAGACTCCTCTATGCTGTTCTCATTTATTCATAAACCGTGCTGAATACAATCCTTGGGCACAACTTCGATTCTGATATGCCAAGCCAACGTTCGCCCTTTAAGTTATAACACTTTTTTTTTAAACGACGTGAGAGTGTAAATATCAAAAGAACGACTATATTTTCTCGCCTATGTCATTCTTAAGTTTTTTTTTTTTTATGCTAAAATCACGGATTTCGCATTGAAGCAATACATCTGTTAAAGTTCTACTGTGCAAAATGCAGGACACTTCATGTTCAGCAGTTGTCAAATCATATTCAAACATAGCAATCTTTAATTATAAATAATCCGTACGTGTGAAACACGTTCTGCTTATCGGAGCTCTGGTTCAGGAAAACCAAATGCTAAGAAATAAAAGCCAAGCTTACAGAGGTGATCCGATGCCTCTTTTGTCAAGGAAAAAGTAAAGATGTAGCATTTAGATAGCATGTGATATTAAAATAGGAACGTGCTTACCAAACTTGTGTAAACATATCTGCGATTTCAATATGACGTCCATGGACATTAACTCCTTAGTATGAGGTTTTCCTGAACCATAGTTCCGGCTAATAAAATATCTCTTAAAATTGTTCAGTTTGAAATATCTCTTATTTGGTAACATCCATTAGTAGTGGTAGTTTATAAGTATATATTTAGAAGTATTATAATTAATTAACATTGATAGATAATATAGTTTTGTAAGATTATTGTGCTGCTGTAAGAATAACATTATATCGCTTTGAAGATAGACATACAAATAAAGGGCGTGAAAAACAAATGAACAGTCATAAGTAAGCTTGTGACCTTTATGTTTACAATTAGAGAAAAAATGTAGAATTAAAATATACGTAATTAATCCAAATATTAAACTTAATACAAAAATATACAAATTTAACTTGATTCCCCTATACAGGATGGTTCCAAATTATGGAGACAAACATTGGGAGATTATTATTCTCACAAAAACAAGAAAACTATTCCTTTGAGTAGTGTCGAAAGATTGCGTAATTATGGAGCTAGACACACAAACAAATCTGATACAGCGTCTTCATAAGTGACGTAATATTTCGACAAATAATTACGTAAGACGTGTTGATGTAGCCAGTCAGTCGAAGTAGTACATAATAAATGTATCTGGGCACAGTTTGTGGTCGAAGAACACACAGCTTAGTTGGGATTGTCATTGCTAAATTGTGCAATGTTCCTTACTTGACAGTGGTATTCTTCTGTGATGCATTTTCTCAATCATGAACTTTGCTTTAAGTGCAGTCCTTGGGTACAGCTTTGATTGTAATTTGCTAAGCTTTGATTGTATGTCTTACATAATCATTTATGAAGATTCAGAAACTATGCACGTTGTTGACATTTCTTCAGTGTTTTCTTCTTTTCTTTTCGATGCGAGTAATCATTTTTAAAAGTTTGTCCCCATAGTTTAGAACTACCCTGTAAAATTCTACCCTCATGCTAGTAAGGATGGAAGGAGAAAAGTTTGTATCACCAAGAGAGAGAGAGAGAAAAAAAAAACGTTTTTACTACTAAACTTTGTTGATCCCTTTGTGATTATAAAAAGTAATTTTGGATTGCACCATTCCATTTTCGAATGACCTTAAGAGCTGTTTACATCTAGTCCGTATAGTTTAGGAACCTATTGTTAGAGATGGTCTTCAATGTAGATTTTTTTAACAGGAGACAAAATATTGCAAAATTTGATATTTTTTTTAAAGTTAAATAGAGGATAACACGTGATACAGGGTGTCTACAGGTCAACAAAATCAAGAATTGAGTCTGTTCAAGAAAAAGTCATTATTTTGTTCAGGTCAAGATTTTTTTTATGTATATAAGAACATTATATCAGGTCGAGGATTCTCGACAATCTAGAAAGCCACGGAGGCTATATAATATTAAGTTCAAGAAAGATCTTCCAATTGAGTAAAGGAGTATCAAGAAAGGAAGAAAATTGAAATCGTTATTCGAATTGATTAGCATCATAGTTCATAATCTCCACTGAAGTGAATTTTACAGAAGAGAGAAAATAAATTGAAAATAAAAAAAAAATATATGTAAATTTCGGTAAACATCTGATCACATTAATACATAATTTATTTGATTAAAAATCAAATACTTCCTGAGAAATTGTACTTTAAAATGTATCCGTTGTATATTGTGATCCCCAAAATATGGATTTTGTCGACTTTGATCTCCGAAGGTGTGATCCTATTGATTTAGTCCTGTTGATTTACTAGGAATATCTATGTGGCAATAATTTCCGAAATTTATATCAGAAATAGGCTTATATCGGCTCCTATTGCACATAGATCTTTGAAAAAAAAAAAAAAATGCATACCTAAGTGCACATACAAAATCACAGGGTGATGTTATTTTCGAAACGTTTGGAGTCTGTTGACTTTGTAGGAGACGCATGTATCCTGTGAGGATCTAATGAACGAAAACTGACGGCGTGTTTTATTCTGTAGCTTTCCGTTGCAGTCAAGAATTTTATTCCTGTAAAATCGTTAGACATCCTGTAATAGCCGTACAAAATAAAATTGTATAGTACAACTATATTTAGTTTTTAAATACGCAAATTTTTAGCCGGGGCTTGTGGCGAAATACTAATCCAGGTACATTGGAGGCAAGATATAGTGGTTGGGAAGGACCGCTTTAGTGGCATCATTACCACTTAGTCTCAGGTGTGTGCTCAGTTAGGACGAAAATAAATAAATTACGAATTTTTATTTCGCTAAACTTAAAAAAAGAAGGTTTTTCTTTCTTACACGTTGAACTAAAAACTTTTCGTCTTAGCCTGTCATGTCAAAGGGGTAGTAGGTAGCGGTAAGGGTCTTAGTTGATATAATCCTGGCATTCGCCTGGTGGAACTGAAGAAAAAACCCTGGTCGGGATGGCAGGCAGCGGGGCTGGAATACACATGCCTCATTAGTACCCCAGAATACTTACATACTTATTTTATGGCTTACAGAACTCGCAAGTTCATCGCCGCAGTAACAAACGTTCTCCATATTCTAGTAGTGCCCCAGAATAGTTGTTCAAATAACGTACTTTTATAAAAGAGCTTTTAATGGCTTAAAACACTGCACGAACACAAAATTGCTGAAGGTATACACAAATTCAGTAAAAATATCCGAAAATGTTCGAAAGCGGCACGATCTTGCAACCCCGAGCCCAATTCACGTGGTAAGCGTAACATACGGAACGTTTATTTAAAGGTATATTTAATATAGGCTCGGTATTGTCGTGATATACCTTTATGAACTTAGAAGGTGTGGACAATTCGGAAGCTACTTAAAGAAGTAGGTGACTGTGTGGTCATAAAAGTAACATACACGGCTATTGGCACCTCTTTTGAATGTAATGAGTGCAGCAGTAATGTAATTAAGGGGCTAATGCCGTCCAGATTTTTTTTCGTGAAGTGTTATTATTATTGTTAAATTTCTCTTAGTGTATTTTTATTGATCATTAAGGTTATATTTTACTTTTTTTTTAAAAAAAAGCTTTTGTGTAGAACTGTATATTTTGTTTTATTTCAGTATTTAGCGGATCTCCGAGAGACAGCACATGCCCTTACGACATTTGCAGGAACGGTGCCTTACCGCATGCCGGGAGATACCAACGCACGATTAGTGCAGATGGAGATTCTAATGAATTAACACATGAGAGTTGCCGAATGCGTGTGTATGTATATTTATATGAATGAAAAAAAAAAAATAAGAGTTATGAAAGTTTGTACTTGTTGTTTTGTATTTTCATGTAGCGAAAGTGATTTTCCTAAATATATGCTTCTGTTTGAAGTGTTATTCTTTTGTTTTATTTCCTGTCAGGAAGACTTATCCACATTATAATATTAGATGACTTGAGTTGCACTTTATAAGCTGTTTATCTCTCTTTCCCGTTCATGAACAAGTCTTCTGTCTGTATTTTGGTGAATTGTCGTATAAACGGGAAAGTTAACACAACATTAAAAGTTATGAAAGTTTGTTCTTCCTGTTGCGAAAGTCCAGTAAAACAAGTCAGCTATAAGAGTTCTTTTCACAAAAGTGTTCTCTTTTTAACTTAACTACCCTTCAAATATGGCAATTAATAGTGTGAAAAATTAAGCAGAATGAAATTTCAAGGACTTGTCTCCCTTTCAAAATATGTACAATATACTTCTATGTAAGTAGCCTCCGTTGCTTTTGTGAAAGACTAATCATAACAGGTTGTACGCTTCCAATTCAACTGGATACACCCTCAGGAATCAGCACGTAGAAACAAAATATGAAAAACTGAAAGAATACGTATACTCGGATTCATAGAAAATGGTCGATTGGTACACTTTCTAAGGTGTACAGGACGGCAATACCGAGCTTCTATTTCATGAAGATTTAAAATAAACATTCCATGTATTGTGTTTACCACGTGTATTAGCTCGGTATTGCCAGATTGGGAACTTTCAAATTTTTTCCACCGGCCGCTTTTATTAATCTGAGTTTACAGAAGAAGACAAGTGTGATTGTCTGATTGTAACTGCTTGAGATCAGTTTCATTGTTTAAAACACTTTTATTATGTACAAAGTGTCTTCAAAGTCTGTTCCCATCCTTTGTCAGCCAGCGATATAACATCACCAATGACATGGCGCCAATCACTAGGTCCTGGTCGACTGCCTTCCAACTTCCTCTTCCGCACCCTATCCTGGCCTGAGTTACCTAAAGGCCATAAATAAATTCAAATAAATGGCGCCAATCCTCCAGATATTAAATATTAAATTTTGACTACGTGCGAGAGACATGTATCTCACATGTATCTTAGATGATCGTATATTTTCAATAAGCTGTTAGTTTTGTTTAATTTTATACGGCTCCTTTACAGATTTCGCATTTCTGCTTTTTATTGATTGTACCGAAGGTCTTTTACACTTTCGATTTCTATTCATTTCACTGATTGTCGTATACATCAGTGCAGTTTGTATTTCTATTACTGAAAGCCTATACACCCTTGTATAGACGTGATGATAATAAGAGACTTCCCCGAATCGAAAGAGTCATAAACCATAGTACTGTTATTGCTCATTTAAATAATTTTATCTTAACCACGCCAGGGTGGCCAGCGAACGGGAAAACCTTGAATGTCATCAACCGGGAAAAAAGTAATTATATGTCTTGCCGGGAATTTTCATTCAATCCTGACGTACTAGTTTCTGGCAGTGAAATTCTCGCTTCTGGACTGGCAAGTCCGTTCGCAGGAGGCCTAAAAGTTGTAATTTTTGTCGACAGAGGCCCTTAATGATGCATTAGTTCAGTACTACAATAGCGCCATATTGTATCTAATTCCACAACTACGTACTCTTTCAGGTCAAAGGAAAATGACGATGGTGGTGGAAACCTTTGAAGTAGTTGAACGACGAATTGCGATCGCCGATATTTGACTGAAAGTTTAATATTTTCCATGAGGTTTGCTGTAAGAAAAATAACGATAAGATGAAATAAGAAATAGTCAGTGAGTTCTTTCTTTTTAAGTAAGTTCGTCCTGTGCGCGCATACTAATTGCCAGTCATGTATTAGAATACCCCTGCATATTCGATTCAGCTTACTCGGAGTACACACGGTCTGATACCTTTGAAAGTGTACCTTTCTATATATTTTCCGAAAAGGCTTAGTGAGTGAAATCGTCTACTATCAAAATTAACTCCGCATTTTCAATTTCTGTAGAATGCGGAAAGAAAAATGCTGCATAAACTTGCTATAATGTCAGCGTTAGAGGAAGTTGCCCGAATTAATGGCTGCTTAGTATAGTCCTTGTGGTCAAGGGGTTTTAAGTAAGTTGTTATCGGACTTCTGATACGCGTGTGCATGAGTTCGAATCCCTAAACTTTCGTTTTTTTTTATTATTATTATTATAGCTACGTCGGCACTTCTTATTTTTGTTCGCTACCAATGGTAAAAAAAACTGTATTCACATTCAAAATAACACAAATTATGCTAGCATTAATTAGCAATTGCAAATATTTTATTAATGTAGAAAAGAATAAAGATTACTGAACATTACAAAATTATTACTGAACATCAACAATAATAATTGTTACGAACGGCTGAGCTTCTAAGTACGGGACTTACAGTTTACAGTAAAGTGGGTTCCGAACCACTCCGTTCAATACTGCCCCACGGACTCAAACCCGTGTCCACGCGCACCAAGATGTAAATAATATGTATAACGCTCAAGAAGTGTGTAACATCCCAACTTTACATATATGGTGTAGTAAAAAGTAATCCACTATTTTTGCATGACATTGAAGGCTTGACTTACCATAGTTAGAATGATCCGATTTAGGTCACATATGCGCCGTTTTGTTCGATAACGTGTTGCCATTTGGAAGGTAATAT
>JAGDQP010000651.1:17529-38448 GCA_022664845.1 Lepisma saccharinum | reverse complement strand
GTCGTAAGTGATCCACTTTTCATCACCAGTCACCAACCGCTTCAGAAATGGGTCGCTTTTGTTGCGATTCAGCAGCGATTCGCAGATGGAAATTCGGTCCATGAGGTTTTTTTGCGTTAACTCGTGTGGCACCCATACATCAAGCTTCTTTGTGTATCCAGCCTTATGCAAATGGTTCCACACGGTTTTTTGTGCAATGTTTAGCTCTTGGGCAATCGAAACCGTGCTTACATGACGGTCGGACGCAACAATGTCCATGATTTTATCGACATTTTGGACACTTGGCCTTCCAGTGCGTGGTACATCTTTGACGTCAAAATTACCGGAACGGAATCGACGAAACCAAAATTGCGCGTGATTGGCTGTTACAGTATCAGGACCATAAACACTATTCACATTTGCAGCCGCCTGGCTTGCGTTTTCGCCTTTATCGAAGAAAAACTGTAAAATATAGCGTATTTTATCTTCGCTAGTGTCCATTTTTGACGCGCGATTACACAACACTGAGTCAACTCATCACAACTATCTGAACAGTGTTTGTAGTACGCCATCTCGTTGAACCCGATCGGACTTATACAACGCGAGATACAGATCACTGAAGCCATCTGTTGGAAAAATAATGGATTACTTTTAACTACACCAGATATTTAAGTGTTTCCACCTCCCCTGAATTTGCTTTGTATAGATTCCCCATTTGGCTATTAAATCAAAGAAATATGTATACTATTGCTACGGACTAACAACTGAGCGATTCCGCAATAATTGGAAATATAAACATTCAAAAGAGTAATAACGAAATTATATGATGTAAAAAAGTGCCTGCGTGCACCCAAGTTTGAATCATACATGTACTATGGGTTCGGAACTTTGTGAATTCCGCGTTTTTATATAACAAAACAAATTTTTACATGTGTGTGTATGCAAGGAAATCTGTAAAGCTAGAATTGAACATTGAAAATCTTTTAACATTTTGTGTGTATGTAAAGAACATTTGAAGAGTATCACGTGACATTGTGACGTCACGCGATCAAGAGTATATAAACGGGGCTAGAGGGGTTCTGAATCAGTTCCTCTTGGCATTCGGGCCGAAACACATCTAGCTCTCTTGCTGGGTGTCTTTTCTTCGGACAGCAGTCCGCTAATAAATCTCATTAGCATTTGAAATTCTCAATCTTTTATTATTATTCTTTATTATCACCATATTCCTTGCGCTTTGTTTTATCAGCTTTTCTTGCATTACCTCCTTTACCAACTTCTGGTCATCTTCATTTAGGCAGGCAGAGGTTCCCTTTTACCCATTGCCGGTGTTTACTCGTCTTCAGTCAGGCAGGCAAACACTATTACTGATCTCGGCTCGTCTTCAGCCAGGCGTATATGTATCCTCGCTCCTGCTCGTCTTCAACTAGGCAGACAGAGTATTTTATCTTCCTTGGTGTACTCGGTGTCGACTGACCTGGTAAACTTTGAAAACCTGGAATTTTATTTTGGACCTGGAATTCGAGCAGAAACCTTGATATTTTTTTTTACGTTATTATTTTTAACATAAATTTTCACTTAATTTTTCACTCTGTAAACATTTAAAATAAACTGTATTGAATTTGTAAATTTAAGGTCACAGAATGAGGTACTTAAAAGTAATTATTTTTTGTAGGAAGCTCTCAGGGACTCTCAGACCTCTTGTGGGTACAGCTGTGGGGACTCCAAAGGCACCCAACCTGATTCTTTCTGATTGATGCTCTGTTTTTCTCCTTATTTCACCTTTCTCTTATCCTCTACTCCAATAATTTTAAACGCACCGAAGACCCAATTACAACTGTTGTGACTCACCGTATAGTCTTTAATGTCGCTCCCTTAAGTAGTTGCTGCAATATGAATGGTCCTCGCTTCGTCTTCAGACCGTCGTTGAGACGTTATTTAAGTGTGAGTGTAGTATTTTGTGAGGTTAGATTGTATGTTAAATAATGTAAATACTACGACCGGCTAATTTAGTGAGGCATTTTCTTAAGTTTCCACTTATTCATTCGAGATTAACCCATTTCGAATTTTAACACATTTTTTAAAAAAGTGAGAGGCTGCGACCATATTGAAAGAACTGAAGTCTAATATCTGTCATGTGTAGGTAAAATGTATTTCATAATTCCCGTTTCGAGTATAAGAATTACGAAAGCTAACTTTATCAAAATATTGTATGTACAGGTAAGCACAAAAGTCTTTGGTGTCAAGCAACATTGACACCGGAGTAACTTAAAAATAGAAGGTTTTACAGTTGGACTCAAATGTTTCTTTTAATAAATAATACACATCTTTTCACATGCCGGTACTTACATATATATACATGTTTATTAAACTTACATACAGTATAATCTCTCTCTCTCTCTCTGAAAAAAAAAAAAAACATGAAGTACATCTCTGCGGCGACCTAAAGACGGAGCGAGAGCCGTTTCGAAGGGCCTAGCCAATTCATATTGAAGCAGCTACTTAAGAGGAGGACATTAAAAAGCTTACTTTAAGGTGAGTCATAATAGTTGCGGTCAATTTCAATTGTATTTGAATTTATTGTGTTTAGGCAACTTTATTGTAGTCGGGCAATTGATAAAATAAACATTGGTTGTTTGCAAGAAGAAAAATTATAAATTAAATAAAATGTGACCATGTGAATAAAATGTGCTTCGAAGATAGGTTTGTACATACACATGAATTAAACTTTTTTTTTATTGGTTAGTTTCAACTAAACATGCAGAAAGGTAAATCATATTTTGTTAATTTTGGATCTGAATTGATTTTTCGTTGAATTTTATTAAAAAATATTAATCGTATTATTTGTTTGTTACTGCACAATTTTCTCAACTGCCATCTAGGAGGGAGCATAATCATCAAATTAAGCCGTTTTCTATCCACTGCTGGATAACGGCCTACCCCTTTACTTTCCACATATCTCAATCTGCTGCTATCCTCATCCATGTAACTACTGAAAAACGCTTGATTTCATCTACCCATCTTGCGTTTGGACGTCGTCTCGATCGTTTCTTTTCTCTAGGTATCCAATGTAGTACGTTTGTCGTCCACCTTCCATCTGTTCTTCTAGCTATGTGACCAGCCCAGCTCCACTTCATCTTCTTCACAGTCTTGATTACATCCTCTACCTTTGTTTGTGCGCGAATCCATTCATTTGTCTTCCTATCCCTCCTGGTTATTCCTAGCATTCATCTCTCCATTGCTCTTTGTGTGACTCTCAATCTTTAAGTCGTTTGCGCATTCAATGTCCAAGTTTCACACCCGTACATCATCACGGGTAAGACACATTGATTACAAACTTTACGCTTCAAACACATTGATAGTTTGCTTTTGAAAATAAAGTGTAGTCTTCCAAACGAACTCCACGCCATTTTAGATCTTCTATTTATTTCATCAGTCAACTTAGCATTCGATGTTTTGAGCTGGCCTAGGTAAGCATACTCATCAACTATGCCTATTGTCTCTCCATTAATCTTTACTTCCTTCTTTGCAGCATGTTGATTGTACATTACTTTTGTTTTACTTAAGTTCATTTTAAGCCCTATTTTTGAACTCTCATTACTCAGTTCTTCCATTCTGGTTTGTAGTTCTTCTGTACTTGAAGCAAAGAGAACTATATCATCAGCGAATCGTAGGTGATGAAGATATTCTTCATTAATTTTTATTCCAACTTCATCCGAGTTTAAATTTTGGAACACTCTTTCCAGGGCCGCAGAAAACATTTTTGGAGAAACTGAATCTCCTTGCCTTACCCCTTTTCCAACTTTAAATTTTTCACTTTCTTGATGTAGTGGCAGTGGAGTAAATGTTTCGCAGTTACTTGATGTATGCACTTTCGATGCCTTGATGTTCAAGTGATTTAAGTACTGCTACCAAGGAGACCGAATCGAAAGCTTTTTTTTTAAATCTACGAATCCCAAACATAGTGGAAGTTCATATTCATTAGTCCTTTCCATAACTTCATTCAATGTTTGTTTGTGGTCCATTGTGCAAAATCCACGACGAAATCGGCTTATTCCCTTCCCTGGTTAAAATCCAAGTTCCGTTTAATACGATTCAAAATAACTTTGATGAACATTTTGTATAGAACTGACAGTAAACTAATTGGTTTGTAGTTTTCGACAGGTTCTTTGTTCCCTTTCTTGTACAACAAAATTATAACAGCATTATTCCAACTTTCTCTCTTCCTCAGACACATTGAGAATAATTTCGCAAGTTCCTCTTTCATGTTTTCACCTCCCCATTTAAACATCTCTGCTGTGAGTCCATCTCCTGGCGATTTTCCGTTCTTCATCCCTCGAATTACTTTATCCACTTCTTTCATTACGTCTAGGACATCTACTTCATTTTCTTTTGAGTCTTCATTTCCTAGTTCTTCCTCGGAGCATTACAGTTCTCTGTAGAAATTTTCAAATATGCTTATAATTTCTTCCTTATTTCTTGTTACGGTCCCGTCTGGTCTCTTAACTTCAATTATTTGCTTTTTCCCTATCATGAGCTGCTATTTGGTTTTCTTCAGGCTCTTGTTTTCCTGGATTGTATTTCTAACAAGATTTTCGTTATATCTTCGTACATCCTCTCTTGTTTTCTTCCTTACGGTTTTATTTAGTTCTATGTACTCAATCCTCTTTATGTAATGTTCCTCTTCTTTCATTTCCCTTCTTCATCAAGAATTTAGTTTCTTCTGAGATTTTGCTCTCTCTTTCCTTTCTGGTGCCTGCTATTTCCTTGGCTCTCGAAAACGTACATTTTAGTTGGTACATAAATATACACTTTAGTTAGTACATAAATATATTTTTTTAATATTCTATAATGACTAAAAAATAGTGTGTGCGCTTGGTATATGAGTTTTTTTTATTATTATTATTATTGATAAATCATAACCTTGGAACCAGAAGTTACTATGTCCACTTTTGAGAAAAAGCAGTTTTAAAGTTTGAAGTTTCATTTAAAACCTATATAAATTCATTTCATTTCTAACATTTCTAGCCGCTTGCAGGTAGAATCTTATGCATGAAGTGGAAAATTAGAACATCAATTGACGTTCACTTTCAATTTGCTGTGTAATGCCACAGGAATATGTGTTATTTGCAGTTACAACTACATATACTGGTCCACGAGATTACTAAACTATAATAATACCATTATTGGACCTTTAAGAAAAGTTCAATCACTTTAAGTTCGTGGGGTTTATTGTACAGAGTGGTTCGGAACCTATTTTACTGGAAACTGTAGGTCCCGTCCTTAGAAGCTCAGCTGTTTGTTTCGGTCGTTCGTAACAATTATTATTGATGATGATTAGTAATAATTTTTGTTTTTGCGCATTGTCTTTATTCTCTTCCTCATTATAAAAACATTCAAATTAATGCCACCATAATTTGTGTTATTTTGAGTGCGAACCTCATTTGTAATTGGTAGAAAATAAAAATTGAACGTTCTAACGTAGCTGAAAAGGGTAAAAGAAACCTGTAGAAGATCGGGGATTCGAAGCCATGCACATGTGCATCAAAAGTATGATAACCATTTGTTGAAAACCCGTTGACTACGAGGTCTACGGTAAACAGTCTTGAATTCGACAAGTTCCTCTAACGCTGACATTATAGCAAGTTTATGCAGTTTTTCTTTCTTTCCGCATTCCACAGAAGTTGAAAATGCGGAGTTAATTTGGATAGTAGACGACTTCACTCAGTAAGCCCTTTCAGAAAATATATGGAAAGGTACACTTTCCATGGTATCAGTCCGTGTGTTCTCCAAGTTAGACGCTATGTATTGATAAATTTTTCTTCTTCTTTGTCCTACTTGAAATATTTTGGAGGATGTCACCAGTGCTACATGTTGCACAAAACCGGCTGTGTTTATGCGCACTTGTACGTTATGTTCGAAGAGTAGGTCTGGCAGATTTTCCCATTTTGTTGTTTTCATGCTTTTCTTGGAGTCAATCCTTAAATGGAACTGCACCCGTGAAAATGAAGTTATATTCTTCAGTTATAAGAAAAGAGATCGGAGAAATTAAAGTGGCAATGTCTGTTGAATTATGTTAATTAGGCTTAATTAATGTAGTGTTTGAAAAGTGTATTGATTCACAGAAGCAGAAGAATTGCTGCAAAAGACGTGACTCTTTTTCAAGTTCGTGAGTATTGAAATTGCGTACAAGATACAACTACAAAGAAGTAAAGTTGCGTATATGCTACATAGCACAGCACATTTTTATTTTAAAAAAAAGAAAAGTTAACTGATGGGTTGGATCATTGTTCTTGTTTTGTTGTTGTTTTCAATGAATCATTGAATAAAGTACCACAGAGTGAGTAGATGGACATTCACATTCGCTGGTGAAACCGGGAGAGACAAGTTATTTCGACTAGGTATTGGACCTCGGTGTTTTTTCATAATCTAACACCAGCCGCTCATAAAACATTTGAAAAAGTTACTGAAGCCCTTGAAGATTAGGAACATTGTGCAGATTTCCATGGCTGGCTCTAGTATGAAAACTGTCTCGGTACTGTAAGTGCGCTCAGAAATGATGTAAGCACAGGGAGTGAATAAGCGGCAGGAATGGATTGTTAATAATGTTCCCTGAATGTTTTCATTGCGTATAAAGAAAAAAATTAGCCTGACTTTTCTAACCCATGCCCGTGAATTTTGTGAATATTTAAAGAGCTTATTGTTGCCATCGATTATAATAAAATAAGTCTAAACTGACTTTACCTAATTTATTTAAGTGAATTTCGGTAAGGAAACAAAAGCAGTATATTTTACGAAAGCAGAAAGGGAAAAGTAAGATTCTTTTTTAAAAAGCCCTGGGTGGGAGTCGAACCAGCAGCCAATAGCACGCCGATCCGATGCTTTGCTCATTACGCCATGGAGGCATTTCCTGGATGGTGGTTTTCGAGCGCTGTTTACCAGGTACATAAATATGAAACAATTTCTGTACAGAAAAGACACAGTGATTGGATGACAATCCTAAGAACTATTTTATTCGAAGTATTGGTCATCGCTAGCGATATATTTCTGCCATCGTTCCGGCAATGTGTGGATACCAGACCAAAAAAAACTGTGCCTCTTGTGCTGCAAATCAGTCATCAAGCCATTTTCGTAAGATGTGAAGCGCTGGTCAGCAAGTGCGTGTCCCATGGATGCAAAGAAGTGAAAATCGGAAGGCGCCAAGTCTGGTGAGTAAGCCGCATGCGGAAGGATTTCCCAGCCAAACGTCGCAATCGTTTCCTTGACCGGTTTTGCTGTGTGGGAGGGTGCATTATCGTGAAGCACAATCACTTTATGTTGTCTTTGGTCATATTCTGGTCGTTTTTCACGCAAAGCTTGATGCAAATCGATCATTTGTTGTCCGCAACGTTGGGTATTAACGGTTTCGCCAGGTTTCAGCAGTTCATAATAAATCACTCCCTTCTGATCCCACCAAACACAAAGCATTGTCTTCCGTCCATAGCGATTTAGTCTTGCAGTCGATGTCGCCGGTTCTCCTGGAGTTACCCATGATCTTTTACGCTTAAGATTCTCGAAATAGATCCACTTTTCGTCACCAGACACAATTCGATGGAGAAATGATTTCCTTTTGTACCTGGCGAGCAGAATTTCGCAAATGGGTTTTCGATTTTCCTTCTGTCGTTCAGTCAATGCATGTGGAACCCATTTTCCCACCTTCTGAATCTTGCCCATGGCTTTTAAACGTATGGAAACTGCTTCTCGTGTCACATTTAATGGATCCGCGAGGTGTTGTTGCGTTTGAGCGTCATCCTCATCCAACAAAGCTTGCAATTCGCTGTCTGCAAACTTTTTCGGTGGTCTTCCACGTTCGTTTCTCACGTCAAAATCGCCACTTTTAAATTTTGTAAACCACGCATAGCACTGTGACTTACCAAGAGCATGATCACCGTAAGCTTCGACAAGCATGCGATGCGATTCTGCAGCAGTTTTTTCAAATGGTAACAAAAAATCAATGCTGTGCTGTCGTTATCAGCAGTTAAAAGAAGCAAGTGGCGCCAAGGACGCAGTTTTACGGTAACCACGGTGACAGCTAACGCCGTCTATGCACAAATTCCGGCTTCATATTTACACAACTGGTATATTTAGTTCATGAATTGGCTAACAGAATGCACCTACAGTAGAGAGAAACCTGTAGTGTGAACCTAAAATTTCTAAGGGATTTGAAGGAGTTTGTAAAAGACGATGATAGTGATGGAACGTGTGTTCTGCATATTGTGCATATGAAGCTCCAATTATGGGTACCAGTGTTCTTGAACAGTTTATACAGTCTGTTTTAAGATTTCACCATCAAGGCGAGATAATTTTATTTTTTGCACTCAGTTGGAACTCTTTCCTTGTAAATTGTGTGCTATTCGTTGATTGGAAAACGGTGGCTCAAAAACAAAGGTAACAAACACGTAGTTTTAACACAGGAATATTATAGGTTGGGCATTTTACAAAAAAAAAAGTGAAAAATATACAGTTCTTGATGATAATCTCGCTAATCAAATTCACTCACAAACGAAAGAAATGCTTAAAAGTTCACCATTACTTGATCCTCTAACTCGGAAGAATTTGCTAGTTACAGCACCGGCTATTTCAATAGTGTATGGACAACCTAAAATACATAAACAGGATGTTCCATGTCATATTATAATTGGTTGACAACATTCTACGGATAGGTCAGCCAAAACATTGAATCCGTATTAAAATAAATTTCAAAACACGGTTATGAACTCCTTACAAGTGAAATAGCAGATTGTAAATCAATCCAAAATTAAATTTTATTAATGAAGTGGAATCTAATGGAAGACCAATTTTCTTGATTAAACCAACCATTTACCTGTCAAACAAAAGGTTTCAAACAGTGTATCGCAAACCCATTGCAGAACTATATTCGCGCCAAATCTTTTCACACGGAAGTTAAGCCGACCGAGGTAGTCGTGTTGTCTGAGGCGTCAGGCCAGCGCCTCCAAGTTTGCGGGTTCACATTCCGCTTGAGGTGTGGATTTTAAAAGCATTACACTAATGTAATCGTGACGGGCCGAACAAAGTTACTAAAAATGGCCCATATAAAATAAAGTTTACCAAAGTTTTATAAAAAAAAGTTATACATGCACATGCACATGTTTATTCAGACACGCCGAGAAGCTCCACCTAGTATAGAGTACATATGACTGTCAGGCTAAACCCGCTGCGTGCAGTCGAACGTAGTTAGTGTGAGAGGCACGGTCACAGTGCAATGGAGCAACGAATAAACATTAAGTTCTGCTAAATTGGGGAAAACTGCGACCGAGACGCATGAAATTTTGTGCAAGTGTACGGAATGGAAGCCGGGAGCAGAAAATATATTACGATTGGTTCAAACACTTTCGCGACTCGAAGGAAACGACTGAGAATGAGCCACGTTCGGGTCGGCCGTCGGCAAGCAGAACCGCAGACATGATCCAGCATCTGCGACAAATCCTGGAACGCGATCGGTGATTGACTTTACGATTGATGGTGGAGAAATCGGGCATAAGCATTTTCTGCTCACGGCTTCCGTCCCGTATACTTGCACAAAATTTCGTGCGTCTCGGACGCCGTGTTCCTCAATATGTAGCAGAACTTAATGTTTATTTTGTGACCGTACCTCTCACACTGACTACGTTCGACAGCCCGCAATGGGTTTAGTCTGACGGTCACATGCTAGGTGGCGTTTCTGTATATGCATGCGCGCGCATTAGCACATGTTGCAGTTGAAATATTGGACCCATTTACGAAAGTTTTTTAGACACACCACGCACGTTGTTTTTTCTTTTTGAGAGCTTATAATCTGCGCACCAACTGCCAGGATTTCGAGAACGAGATAAATGATAGTAGATATTTAACAAAAGAATGGCTACTGAGTTGATGTAACAAAACCAAAAGCGGCACTGCCATCGAGATAGAAACTGTCCATAAGAACAGCGAGGACCAAAATGAATTAGTGTGCCTACATTTCCCAAGATACAGAAAGGTTAAACAAACTTTATAAAATAATAAACTACACCCTACTTCACTCCTCCCCAAAGCAATGGGCAATTGTTGAATTGTCCTAAAGAAGCGGGCAGATGTGTGTACTTCATAATATGAATGCAACACACCGAGCTGTCGTAGCTCAGTGGTAGAGCGTTGGAATAGAATTCGGGAGGTCATGGGTTCAATCCCAGCGACCGACCAGTTTTCCAGGGGTTTGCTCAGTCACATCAGGTAAATACCGGGATGGTACCTTCAATTTAGGCCCTGGCCGACACTTTCCCGGCCTGAGCCTTAAAAGCCTAAAGGCCATAAATAAATTCAATTCAATGAATGCAACAGTCACTATATAAGTCAAACCAAACGTAATTTTTGGGTCAGGCTTAAGGAACATATTCGCAATCCTAAACCCCAAAATTCTGTTTCAGGTCTGTCACAACCCCTTAAAAATACACGGTATGTTAATAAAGATGCACCTATTGATAGGATAGGATATGAAAAATGCATATATTCATGAACATAAACCGTCATTGAATCTAGATAAGGACAGTTAGGTAAAATTTGGATACGAATTATGCAAAAGTGTATCAAATTTGCAAAAAATGAGAAAGTGTAAAATTTGGACGCAAAAGTGTATCAAATAAACACACAACACAATAAATCATTTATTATTGTTATTATTTTAACGAGATGTTATCAATTGTATGCATAATGAAGAACTCCACGGACTGTACGATTCACCAGATATTGTAAGAATAATGAAATCGGGACGATTAAGGTGGGCAGGTCATGTAGCTCGGATGGGGGGAAAACGAAGATTATATTCTATCCTGGATGGAAGGAGACCATTGGGAAGATAGAGACGACGTTGGGAGGACAAAATTAGAAAGAATCTTCGAGGTGTTCGTGATGATAACTGGCTTGATGTTGCCTAGGATAGAATCCAATGGCGAACGTTTGTGATTGCGGCGATGAACTTGCGATTTCCGTAAGCCATATAGTTAGTTAGTTAGATGTTATCAATTGTTCAGTGTTTCTTTGCAAATTGCAACACCCTCTGATACATTTCATACTCATATGGATGAGTGATTCCGCTGGCAACATTTTCCAATGCTCTACCGTTCAAATTGTGGTTTCATCGACTTTGCATTCGTAACAGATCTCTTACAAGGGAAGTCCTTTAAGTCGTGAGAATTGTGAAAATTGGTTTCCTCACTAATGTCGGGTCGCTAATTATTGTGGTGATAAGTCACAAAGTCACAGTTTTCGGAAATGCGTTGTGCTCGCTACGCTTTGGTAAACTTGACACGCCAAACGTGAAAATTGAGGGAATATGTCTGGCACGTTACTGTTCACTTAACAATTGTCGTTTGGCTTTGATATATATCTCATTTGAGAGGTAACGGAACATACATTCAGAATATATAACGCTTTGTCCATCAATTTCAGGATCGGCGTGACAAACTGTAGAGGGGAAAATACGCATTTCCGAAACGAATGACTATCACTACGATAATTAGCGAGCCGAAATTTGTCGGAAACCCATTTTTACAAAAATCTAGCTCTCACGACTTAAGAACTTCTCTTTTTAGTAATGTTTTAGGGTCTGCAATTCCCTTTTATATTAAATATAATTATTCTCTTTTACATATAATGAATGATGCAAACAACTCGTGCTGCGAAATCGATAATACCTACTAGGACGCATTCATCTTTGGCGATGTCTACAAAATTGAGCTGAGCGAGTTGACGTTTGTAGTGCAAAACATATTATTTTTCTGGAAGTAGTAACCTCTTCGCAGATACAAATTAATTTTAATGGAAGTATTTTACATCCAAAGTAAACAGGATATGAGTAGGTGGGCGAAGGAAAACAGTAAGCGTTATAGGTTGCCGGTGTTGAAATATATTTTCGGGACAGGGGCTTTACGTCCCAAGATGCCTTACGTTTCCTTAAGTATATAAGGTTTGACTATCTGAACTACAAATTGTTTAATCCACCTCGATAACTCTATTAGAATGTGAAATATTGAAATTTAATTATTTCCCAAGATGGCGGAGTGTGCTTGGTGAAGTCATATTTTTTTTTTATTATTATTATTTATTCTGATTGTAATTTATTTTTTCCTATGCAATTATGAGCAAGATATCGTATATATTTTTTTAAACGACCATGATTCCGAAATTTTCAAACGTAAATATTTTTAAGATGGCGGCCAGAAGGTATGTGACGTCACATATCCTTATTAACATCCAGTACCATTCTGAGCTCTGCTTTCTTGATTCCACCTCGATGCGACTGCTACAATGAAAGATATTCAAATTTAATTATTTCGCAAGATGGCGGTTTGTACTCTGTGACGTCACATGTTTTACCTGTTCTGATTGGGCTTCTTTCTACTTTCGAATGCAATCCTGAGTAAGGTATCGTTTATTTCACCTTGATTCGATCATTAGAACGCGAGATATTAAAATGGAAATATTTCTCAAAATGACAGCCCTAACTAAGCGACGTCGCATATTTTTACTATTGCCCCTAAACGACTTACCTTTGCCTATAAATTCATATGACAGGGAGACCTGCGGCCCCTGAACGCCTTATCTTTGATTATAGATACATCATTTTGTGAAGTTTGGCTGCAATTAGATCATTGATTCCTACGTAATGGTGCATTTAATAATTCAGTCTCGTTACCATGGAAACGGTCAACAGTTTGATACTATTGATGTGAGTCAAGCCTGAAGGGTTGAGTCCTATATAATCATGCCAAGTCTGAAGCAAATTAGCTTCATGCCAAGTTTGAAGCAATGGAACTTTTTGCTAATTTCTTACCCTATAAACCTTCTCCTCTAGAATCACTGTTCAAAAATTGGTGATCATCGGTGCAGAACCTTCGGAGGAGATAATTTCAAAAAAGTCTAGAGTGAACGTAAAAGAGATGAGCGAGCTAGTGTAATTATTTGTGAGAAGATCCGCTGTACCCACGATAAGAACTCGATAGTTCCAAGGTCGTTGAAAAGCACTGCAATGATCCTTTAATAGAAGCTAAATTAATGTTCTTCAACACTGTTGCATCCAATGTAGAGTCATTCTTAAGAGAACTCCAATCAAATTGGCCTTTTACACTGCTTTCGTACGTAAGCCGGAAATCTGTAACTTATGAAAGTAGAGGATGGCTTTGTTAAGCTATCAGCACTTGAAACCTATGCTCAGTCAGAAAATAATGAAAACAATTTTCAGAACCAGAAATTGATCGTAGAGTTTCCACTAAAGGAGAAACTGGGAAATGTAAAGGAGTGACATATTAGCAGATTCTTAAATTTAGAAATTGCAAGGACAGTTTGAAGAAATTCGTAACGCCAATGAAGACGACACCATTAAAATTTCAGCTTAGCAAAGCTTTAACGTCTCTTGATCCTGCCTTAGCCACACAGAAGAATGTTGGAAAGCAGCGACTTGCCGTTCTAATAAGTAGGTTAGTGGATCACAAGTGGTTTGATGGTACTTCTTCACATAGAACTGCACGGCAGTATACAAAGAAGTTTGTAGCACACAAAGAGCTAGGGAAGAGTTCCACAAGATAAAATGAATTTTATGGTTCCATAAATTCGACACAAATAAGGATCGTCTGTGGGTCAAATTGCTGCAGAAATGGAAGTTTGTTGATTTAAAGCGCGTTACGAAGGTGATTTTAATACTCTTTCTCATGGAAACGCCTTAGTGAAAAAAAAAAAATACGGTTCTCGATAAACAAAGAATGTATTATGGATGAGAGAGAGAAGGATCACCTGTTGCTTGCAGGATTGTTTATGGTACAGTCGCTTCCTACGATGGAACTGGAAAGTTACAGATTTCAGAAGACCTTATTCATGAACCAAGAAATGCGTATTACCGCTATCTGGAGACAGTAGAAGAGCAAAATAAATCGGCGGAGGTTGCTGCAGATGAAAGGATAAGCACAAGAAAGATGAAATTTTTAATGAAGGAGTTAAGAGTCGAAAACCAAGCTGACGGAAGATGCACGCAAAGAAGCAGACATTAAATCCCAAATCGAAGCTATTCAATCTTAAGGAATGTAGATAAAGAATGCGAGTCTTGATACTTGACGGTAATACCAGTAAGTGTAAAATAGTGCTAATATTTTTAACATCTTTATAAGTTGATTCTATTCTTAAACATATACGCTTTTTGTTGTTGTTATAACAAATTGTTTTCAGTAACTGAATTTTTTTTCTGGTAGTACTTCTCTACCTTAAGGTTAACAGGAAAATCAATAAATATGGAGGCCCCTGCCATGTGCTAGCAAACCGGGAATTCTGCAGAAATTTGCAAGGAAAACACCGTGAATTTCGGATTGGGATTTCAGTGGCCTTGTATTTTCAAACCTGTTTGAAAATATTTCGGAACACGTCTTCCAGTATTTTGAGGGGCTAACTTCGAAAATGTCCTTCCACTCCAATTATACTCACAGCTTTAAGAATCGAAGAGAATCTTGCAAGGCGGATAAATATTCGCCTAATACTGTTATTCTTTGTCTTATTGTTACTTTAATGCTTTATTCTTTCCTCTAGAGTCACCACGAGAAACCTGATATGTTAGCTCCGTACTTTGGCAACGGGTAAAACCCGTAAAAGCCCTTTAGCGCGCTCGTTGTCGGAGTGGTTCGGGGCTCACTTTACCAGAAACTGTACGTACCGTCCTTAGAAACTCACCAGCTCGTTAAGGACGATAATAATTTAATCAATCAAATGAAAAGACCAAAAACAGTATTTTTTCTTTCTTCTTGAAATTGTTTTAGATGATCAAGTTCATGATCAGTATTCTGAATAGTTTAAAAAAATCTACAGTGATATCGGCATTAAGTAGCACATAAACTTGTTTTTGGACGACAATTAGCGGCCTTATCTAATCTGGATTTCTAACGTACTTCAGAATATTGACCACGAATCTAACCAATATCTAAAATCTGTTATTCTAAATAAAAATACTACAGGGTTTTTGGTTGCTTGTCTCCCTTGGCCTAAGTATAGAGCTGACATACAGAGTGAGGCAATTTGAAATCGAAACTGTTGCTCCGATTTCAAATAAGTGTTCGTAGAAAGTATCATACCTTGGATCATGCTAAATAGAATCCTCCTGCATCCACACTCCTTGTGCCCCGTCTACCAGTGCATGAAAGGATTTCTGGAAGTAGTTTTGTGTAATACTGTTTAAAATCGTTTTCGTAGCCTTCTAGATTGTTGGAAAATTATCAAAGTAGGAACTTTTCAGTGCAGCTTTCAGTAAAAAAAAAAATAATAATAATCACAATCCATTAGGTGAAACTCTTTTTGGGTTTCATGGTCTCGAAGAGCCCAAACTTGAATATACTGTTCGCCATTAAAAATGCAACACCAAGACGACGACATTGAATTAATGTAAACTTTGCAGAATATGTAGAGCATGGAAAGATAAACAACTGATTAGGACGACAGATCCGTGAGGCGCCGGGTATGCCATCTAGGAACAGCAATCGGAGGCAGGCCAGAGAGCCACAGTCCAGTGGTAGAGAATTATTGGTGTGACAATAGTCTGTATATGGTCGAAAGATGTCTCGTCGTCGAATACCACAGCCTTACCGACAGGTTTCCACCTTTGATCGCGGAAAAATTGTGGCACATCGCGAATTGCGGTTTATCTTTCATCAACAGTGGTACCCGTATTGGACGGACAGCGTCCACAGTGCAGCGCATATGGATTCGATGGCTCCACGAAAGACGAACGACATGCCGGATCCCAACGACCGCGTCATACTACACGCCGGGAGGACAGACGGCTTGTGCGTATGGCTCTGGCGGATCGATTAACCACATCCCGAACACTGGCGGCTGTTGCACAGCGCTCAGTGTCTCCACGAACACTTCTACGTCTTCTGGCAGAACATAGGTATGAGCGACTACGATTGTGTCGCGTATGGAGAGCCGAATGGCAGGGCATCCTCTTTCCAGATGAATCCCGCTTCTGTCCGACATGGCTGCAATCGTATCTGGCGGTACCGTGGCACTAGGCTGGGTGACGCCTGCGTTTTGCATCGCCATGTCGGTCCGGCACCGGGTATTATGGTGTGCGGTGCCATTGGATTCCGTGCCCGTTCGTGCCTTCTACGCACTGACAGACATGTGACCAGCCAACGGTACATCGACAATGTGTTGGACCTAGTTGTGGTCTCTTTAGTGCAGGCCCTGCCGGGGACCACATTCCAGCAGGATAACGCGCGCCCACATGTAGTACGTGATGTCCTACCCTTCCTCGTTGGACACAATGTTGCTCTGCTTCCTTGGTTGGCGCGTTCCGTCTGGTCCATGATTGCACAACGCCTCTCACGCCAGTGACCTCTCTCAGCTACAGTTGATGAGCTGTGGCATCGTGTCAAAGACGAATGACTTGCCATACCACAGGAGGACATCCAAAGGTTCACCCTATGCCTCATTGTGTTGCAGCGGTTCTGAACACCCATGGTGGGCCCACAGACTACTGAGCTTCAGCAGTTCTGTTGCGCTATCGCCACGTTGTTGTGCATCGCACAGAGCGATAACTTAAAGCATTTGCTACTTGTAACTTACGGTATCTATCTGCCAAATTTGGAGCTGCTATCTTCTCTTCTTCTTGGTGTTGCATTTATAATCCTTCCAGTAATGCCTCCAATTCGCGATCCTCAAACTTTTTCGGCTGACCAAGCGCTCTTTGCCCTTCACGTAAAAATCGTACTCTTTGAACGTCGAAACCAATCTTTGCAAGTTGTTTTCGATACAGCATGCTCCCCATAGACCTTCACTAGCGAACTATAACTTTTAGCAGCAGATTTCGTCAGATGAAAGAAGAATGCTTCCCGCAAATGCTTTTTTTTTATACGGTATATACGAAACCTAACATCTTTAATGCGATAAAACTTGTGTTCTATGCATTCCGATCGCGTGTCCCACACTTCTTCTATCAACCTCCTACCGGTACTTGCATACACAGCAGTAGTCACTTATGGCCCGGTTGACCTTGCACAACTACTGGTATCTATGTGGCAACAGCGAGAAAAAATTCAAGCACCTAATACTATAACCTACAAAATACCATACTGTTCCGATTATAAGTGACCTTTGCTTTAAGAACCTCTGTCGGAGGAAAATGTATTTGCCCGAATATAAGTCGATTATTATGAATGAATGGAAAATGGCCTACTCATTGTTGAAGATCAGAGGGCACGGTAAATGGAACAGATTGGTTTCTGCTAGCTGTATTCGTATTTCTTCTATCCCTGCCACTGCAATTCTTCAGCGGCAGCATAATACAAGTGTTATCGCAGGTCTTTATTCATAGTCAGGAGTAAAAAACAGTACAAAGGGAAATAACTTACATTTCCCCCACCTTTATTTCGTATAAACCAATTGAAACAATAAAGTAAGTCAGGCAATAAGCAAATCTCGCATATAGGTCGAATGCTAATTTTGAGCTTGTCATTTAGAAAATAAAAAGGTTGACATATTCGGAACAACACTGTACGTAGTTTTCATCCTGTCAGTTAGAACTTCAGTTTGTGGCGGACAAAAGTGGCTTCGACTACGATGAAATAAAATGAAAAATCGGAAAAAAAAAATAATGACACCATGTTTTCATCGTTCCATTGGACTTCTTCCAAAATGTCCTTATTTTTGTATTGGTGGTTAAAAAGCATATAACATACATATAATCGTAGTGAAAACCATTTTCGAAATTACCAGGTAAATATAAATACATGTCGTTATTCAATTTCTTTAACAACGAAAAAATAAAACATCAGCGATTTTGTAAAAAAAAAGTTAATTTAATATGTATTTTACAAAATAAATTAATACAAAAAGTTGTGTTTCAGTGAGATTGTTGTCATTCTAAAACTGAAATTCACCCAAAAACAACCTGCGTGACAAATTCCAAGCCAGTCCCAAGCAAATGGCACTTGAAGCCTTAACAGCCGCAGAAGTTCTCACTACTACGAAATTCCAGATGTCACCCTTATCCCTACACCAAGATCTTCAACTGCTCCTTCCTTGAACTGAAAAGAAGAAGTTTTTTTAAAAAAAAAAAAAAAGGAAATGGAAAGGTTATAAATTAAAAAAAACAACACTCAAAATCATGAAAATAATTACCTAAAAATAAAGGCATATTAATAAACTTTAATCTTCATAAAACAATATATATATTACAATACTTATACTTTCTTAAAGCAAACTTAAGAAGGTTCAATTGTGCATAGATGAAAACCTGAATCAGAACTAACAATTCATAATCTAGAAGCCAATTACAGGAAGTCTTTATGATCGTCTCTCAAAAAGGCTGTATTTCTAAGACATCAATCAGTACATCTGAAAACTTAGGAGGAAAGCAGCACATACACTGAAGTGCCAAAAGTCACTTGATTGTATATCAGAGAAAACATCGTTCAGGATGATCGGCACCGATGTTCTATCGACCTCCTGATTACAAGACAAGCACACTCCTAAATGTTCTGCCTAATCGATATAATCATTACTGGCAATATAACCATGTAATATTAAAAACTAGCATTGAAAATTCCGTATTATAACTTGGTAATATGGCGAAAGTATGAATTTCTGTTTACGCCAGTCTAAAAGTTTGAAAGCCCCTGAGCTAGAGTTTATTTTTCGTAATTAATCTCCCTTCATTCCAATATAAGAAAGAATGTATGAATATCAATGATCCTACCACGAGTGGTAAATCTCACTTCTACTGCATTTATCAAGGTATTCCCGAATGCCAAGTCATGACTAAATACAATATTATTTTATTTCATACTACAAGCTTTACCAATATTAGCAACTTTTATTGCCAACTAACTATCAATTGAGTATGTTATCATTCCGGAATTGACTTCGCAGTTTCGAACAACCCTACCACCCTTGTTTCCGCTCAGAACTGCCATTTTTTTATTCCATCTGCATAGAGCTCACAGGACACTTTTCGGACGACTTCATTAATCCCCGTAGATTTTTTACCCTACCTTCACACCTGATAAAGACAATAGATGAATTGGCGAAACTTGTAGCGACTGCAATTGTCATATTGTTGTACGATCCGGTAACAGCGAAGATGCAGTGCCAAGTTATAGGTACATCTATTAGCAGTCAGTTTAACAGGTGATCTGTGCGTATGTATGCATTCGGGAAATAACATTATTATTATCTTATTATGTTTTACTAGGAAGTTGGTTAACGAAAGGCTGTATTTGTTTTATGCCCGTAGTTGGAACAAGAAGTAAGCACGGTCGGCCTTAAGTGGTTTATTAGGTACAGCTACGGACAAAAAAAGTTTTAATGCATGCCTTTAGGTAATATTTCCCAAATTCGCAACAATGTTCGTCCCGTGCGTGACATCTATTAACGGACATTAAAACTGGGATTAATAATTCCCTCTGCGTTACAAAAATGTCCCTTTGAGGGATAAAACGAGAGAAATATGCAACTTGGTACGATTTCTGGACTTGCCGACATTTTGCCGACGAAATTGTTTAGATATCATCCTTGTCTGGCTGCATATCAGCACATTATTTTCTACACAAGTGCGTCAAACAACTGTGCATATCTCTGCAAGTCAACAAATACGATGTTGCAATATATTTATTTGTGAAAGAAGAAAAGTCAACTATAGGTATGCGTCAAAACTTTTGTTCATAGCTGTACCAGGCCCATATTTCTCCTGTTGATGATTTAAGAAACTTCCCCATGAAACATTTTTTTCTGAATAACAGGAGAGAAACCCTGACTTGAGTTGTTAACTTGGAGTAACTGAAATCTAGTTTTGTTTTTTGGTATCTCGTGGAGTTGAACAGATCTCTCCTGCATTTCATTCGTGAAAACACAGCCCCCTCATTCACGAGAGCTGTAAGCAGCTAAAATGGGGTATAGATCTAGCAGGATATTATAATGAACGGTAGCATTTGGCCATCCGGTCAACAGTTAACAATTAGACTGGAGTGTCAATTGGCTAGGGCTCCATTACACTTTCTTAAAATTCAATAATATGCACAAAACTATACACTCAGACGCATAGAAAATGCTCGATGGGAGCACAATATATCAAGAATGATCCAACATTCGATTTGGATTTGAAATTAACGAAGTGAAATTTGTTGTACCTGCAACGTGTTCGGTTTTGCCAGGTTGCGCAAAAGTTTCGACTGGCCATTTTTTATGAAACAGTGCAGACAATATTTCTCATAAAGTTTCTGTCCCTATCTTCGAGGTTATATTCCATCTCCTGAGGCAGAACCTTTCCAAGTTAACGTACAGTGGCAAAAGCAATTTACCACTAAAAAGAAAGCCAGTCTTCTTATAAGCATAGTCATGAAAGACAATATAGGTTGATCTAAGTGTAATCTATGTTGATAGAAATGTGTTAATACGCGAACATTCTATACCGACGCTATATGAGCATTATCCGAGCATTTAGTGTTGTAATAAATAAATACATTAAAAATTGTTTGTTGTACAGATCTTTTAATAAATGTCCTTGAATGTCACTGAAGTATTTCAAGCTGGGTATGATACATTATCTTCACCACCGGGCGGCCGACCATCTTGACTGATGTTTTCCCCCTCAGTCACATCAGGCAAATACCCGAATAATACCTTCAACTTAGACCCTGGCTGACACCTTCGCGCATCTTTTCCCCTACCTTAGCCCGCCATAGATGCCTAAATGCCCTACATACATTCAAATTCAATGCGAAATATTAATATGTTTAAAAATTATATCTGTAATGTACAAATATTTTAAAGCTACACAATAATTAATATTAAATAAATACATATATAGAAAGTTAAAGGAGAAGAATAAAGTTAATTGTAGTTTTGTATAAAATGAATTCCTTAAGATTTATAGAAATGATTGTTCAGAAG
>JAGDQP010000650.1:65804-149971 GCA_022664845.1 Lepisma saccharinum | reverse complement strand
ATATTGAAAATACTGTTAATCTCATCACTGCAAATTTAAAATCTGCCTACAGACTACATACAACAAAAGTCTCACCTGCTGTCAGACCGGATACAAGTGGCACTTCGGA
Organism: Lepisma saccharinum; assembly: GCA_022664845.1. Classification (NCBI taxonomy): domain Eukaryota; kingdom Metazoa; phylum Arthropoda; class Insecta; order Zygentoma; family Lepismatidae; genus Lepisma; species Lepisma saccharinum. The sequence goes on along the minus strand of JAGDQP010000650.1, from coordinate 149,862 downwards.
AGACCTACGCACTCATGCACTCATTTCCATTAAACGATGGGTCAGAAAAAGATGGCAACAAACCAGACTCCCAATATTCAAAAAGCTCTGGAACCAACTCAAACGCAGAGTCAAAAAACGACTACGAAGATTGATCTCGCACCACTGGTCCTTGAAAATACAGCAATTAAAACATCCAACATATGAATTTTGGTCCATAACCAAAGCACTCACAAGAAAGAACCCAGCTCATTCAAACCGACCTTTACATGGTCTAAGAGGACTTGTCTACAATCCTCAAGCCAAATCGGAAGTTTTCGCAACTCAACTACAAACACAATTCAGTCTAAATCCGGAGCCTTACGATGAGAATACCATCCGTGAAGTAAATCATCATTTACAAACCACGCAGTATGATAATCCTTTTCTACCTGCAACGCTGTTTACTCCCAAAGAACTGGAATGCGTTATCAAAAAAGTCAGAGGAAGAAGTGCTGCTGGACCTGACGATATACCTGCTACAGCACTCAAACACATACCCAGAAAAATGTTAGTTTTATTAACCAGACTGTTTAACGCCATCATCATACATAGTCATTATCCTAAACAATGGAAACTTGCAAAAGTCATAATGATTCCGAAACCTGGCAAGGATCATCTGTTTCCGCAAAATCATCGTCCAATCAGTCTACTTTCGGTAATTAGCAAACTTTTTGAACGTCTTCTTAAAAACAGACTTTTTCAACACATTCTGGATCAAAATTTGTTTCCAAATCATCAATTTGGTTTTCGGCCAAACTTTAATACAGAGGCTCAACTGGTACGCACTGTTGAAGAAATAACCTTACAATATAACAGGAAAGGACACACTTTTGGCATCTTCTTGGACACAGCTAAAGCTTTTGATAAGGTCTGGCATAAGGGTCTACTCTATAAACTGGACATCCTTGGATTTCATCACCAATATATCAGACTCATACGTTCCTATTTACAAAACCGTTCATTTTATGTTTCTCATCTACATACAAATTCCACTGCATATCCTATCTCATCTGGTGTTCCACAGGGCTCTGTTCTTGCTCCAGTCTTGTTCAACTTATATACAGCTGATATACCAACTCATCCACACACGCTACTAGCTACATTTGCTGACGACACAGCCATATTTGCATCATCACATCAAATTCGATTTGCTTTAATGTATGCACAACAACATCTAAACTCAATTGAAGACTGGACTACAAAATGGCGTCTAAAATTAAATGCTGAAAAAACTTCTGTGGTACACTTTACAAAACGAAGAACATTACCTGCGCACAAATTATCACTCTTTGGAACACAGCTCCAGTACAGTCCAAGTGCCACCTATCTCGGTGTTGAATTAGACAGGAGACTTCTCTTCAAAAAACACATCACTAACATCGCAGCTAAATCCACGCAACGCACCGGATATTTATATCCACTACTAAACAATAGCAATGGACTCTCCTTGAAAGCCAGGTTGTATGTTTATCTAATGATGATCAGATCACAACTCATATACGCAGCACCAGCCTGGAACCATGCAGCAAAATCGCATCATTTACTACTCCAACGTGTACAAAACAAAGCTGCCAGATTCATCACCGGACATTCTCGTGACACAAGCATAGCACAGCTTCACGAAGACCTGGAACTACCCATGCTCAAAGATGTGTTGGACACTCACTGCAGATTATTCTGGCATAGAATGTCGCAATCCACATATCAAGTTCTCCATAACCTTGGAACGACCATACCACCTAGATTCACCCACCGAATGCCCCATCCCATTTAAACCTTACACATTTCATATATTTTCATTTTCTTGTTGGAACTTTTACCATCTAGCCTGACTGCTTATAGTTATACCATCTTTCCTCGCTACGTAAACAACACCTTGTAAAGCACCTCAAAGTAATTATAAATTCAGATATATTGCGAAAGCGACAGTTGCTTTTCGCAAAATTTCATATACTTCCTTCACAACGTCACAAACCTCATATAGAAGGCATGGGCTCAAAAAGCCCGAAACTTCCAAATGAAAACCGTCATGATATCCCTCCCTCCCTCCCCCAGGTCCCAGGTATAGTTGCTTCTAGGTTTGGACCCCATACGAGGTCCCAGGATTATGGAAGGGAGAAGTGACCACTTGATTGTAATGTATGACTCCTGTTCTTTTTCCTTTTTATAATGGTTTATTTTTCTTCCTCTGGAGGTGTGTCTTATTACTTCTTTGTTCCACCACCAGGGTTTACTGTCGCCTGCTGTTTGTGTTGACATTAACACCTTTGTGTGTTTATGTCACACTAACCTATTGACACAGTTACTATCTCGTTACGATAATTTGTTCACAATTTACTTTTACTCAGAGTGGATAAAGTAATGACAAAATTAATTGAGAAAGACGCTAATGCAAAACGCTGATTGATGCTTACCAGCAGGTGCAGGAATAGACTTGTAAAAGTTGTAGGTAAACTAGTGTCAGTTCACCATGTCTTTGCAAAACATATTGTGGCGTGAGTACAGTTGTTCTTCAGATAATTTTATTTCTGCTGTGAATGAAGCAGAACGTGTAGACATGTAGACTTTCTTAATAAACTAACCGAACCTACAGTCAATACCAGAGATTTGTATTCATCAAGTCTGATACAATAAGAGAGAAAAAATGTAGGTTGAATAATGTCACACTCATGTGGAAGAGAACTGATTAGCAATATCAGATTACATAAGAGTTAAGTTCCTCTACAGTTAACCTTACATTGTCTAACATGCTGTCTCACATAGCACACATGATATGAACTACAGAAGGAGTATTTAACTCAAAAGTTTATATTGAACTTATTACGCTAGAAGTGAAGCAGGTCAGCGCAAATTAAATACAGATTGCATACTATACAGGATATGAACAATACATGAGGTACTTAACATGAAGTTTATAATGAAGTGAAGATGGTAGAACAGAATTTAGTCAATGCAACAGCCTAAAGAGTTGTAGACTTAAAGTATGCATTGCATTTAGAGCTGAACTCACTTAATAAATATTTAAGTACCGATACCGTACACACCACGTATGATATTTACTTTGTATACAAATGTGGTTAACTTTATGAGACTTCAGACCTCCTAGAGTGCATACGAATTGCAATACAGTTATTTTACATTGATTTATATAAAAATTACGTAGAAGGAATGTACTATTAAAATAAACCATTTTACAATTTAACACCTCCTTTAAACAAAGCTATTTTTTGTCATACCATGTAGAACTATACTCTATAAAGAATGAGAAGTAAACATCTCCTGCGCTAGATGATGATTTCATTTTTATAATTTGTACAATGTAATGTAAGTAAGAATCTGATTAGTTAATGAATCCTATATATTGCAGAGATGATTTAATTTTAACGTGGTTTGCTACAGCTGAAGCATGAGAATGTATACCTGTAATACTAGTTTAATTATGAAGGCTGAGAGTTGATGATATGAAAATAAAACAAACGATTACTAGTAACAAGAAATTTTTATTTAGCGATTTTATAGATATACTGACATCGGAAACTTCTCTTAACAAGAAAGATGAGAACAATAAATGATTTAGAAGTTTTACAAACTAAAATGTCATTCACAATTTGTAACTTTAGAAACCTAATTGTTTTTGTTGACCAAAAAAGTATTGTTCACGACAGTATATTATTGACATGCAAAATTTTAAAATTTCATCTCATGGTTTTTTACAATGTTCAATTTTTTTTAAAGAAAAATTTTCTGAGCATTTAAATGTGAAACAATAAAACATTTCAAGTGATGCTAGTCTGATGTTTTATTGTATGGCAAAACTTGCATGCGAATTAATAATAGGCTATCAAAACATTGTCAATGATTAAGCAAAAATTTTAATGAATTATCACGCGATAGTTCAAATGGTTATAAGACAAAGTAGACAATTCATATTTATAGATTAATTGCGCAAGTCTGTGGAATTGAAACAGTATTGGCATCGAAAAGTACAATGGATTCAAAATTTGTTTGAAGTAAAGAATGTAAAAGATTTGAATAATGAAGGTTGTCCTTCGCTTACTTCATTAAATTGTAATGTCGGTGTGAATTGTTGTACTTATCATATAGCTACGGGGAGAGTGAATGCTAGCGCCATGTGAAAGTGTCTAGTTTTCGCTGTGCCTAAATTTCGTGAGTGAAATGTTTAAAAAATCGTGAGTACAAGTGCACATTTCTACAATTGTTAAAAACAAAATAATTATATTGAATGACGATTAAAACTTTGAGAGATGAATTTTGCTGTTGAAAATCTAAATAAAGTGCACTTATTTTACACATTTCTTGCACATTTGCAAAAACCGATAAAAAGTTTTAATTAACACATGTGCAAATATGAAGGAATTTGTTTCTTAATCGTTCAGCTGAATTCTCATAGGCATATGATGAACATATTTCCAAATTTACGATGTTCAGATTTGTTCGATTGTTCAGCACGAAAATTTTGAAATAATATTTTACACAGGCTACATTTGAAAATTTGCTTAGCTTTTTCCGATAGCGAGATTTATGATTCCGTGATATCTCGCTTGTTCGACTTGTTTTCACAAAGCTTTTCACCGCAAATACCGTCAAACGAAGACAATGAATGGCGTTTTGATAATGTAGTTCGTACCTTCCCGCTAGATGGCAAATCATGTTCGCAAAACTGCTGCCATTAATGGGAGATAAATATTCTAACATTCTCTGTGCTAAGACAATCCGCTGATAGGTTTCTCAAGACGAATTATATTTTTCTCGATTGTTGATGCATTATTTTCTAGAATCAATGAATAAAAATTATATAATTTTGTGACTACTTTTCAGAATTCGTGGATAGAAGCAAAATGTCCAACTTTAGGGAGTACTTCGTGGGTTTAAAATTACATTTTCATAAAGTGCTAACAGCCATCTATCTAGTCTATACGATTTCTTCGGTGCTTAAAATTTACGTGAATTCGCCGTTCGCGAATTACTACTGTCCTTCCTCATAACGCACTGCGTGACCAAACACACATGCTGAAAACTTAACTATAAAAGAAATGTTCAAACTGAAAGGTATCTTTATACAGGAGCTCGTCATTACACAGGCATCACTAAATTCAAGAACAATTACGGGAAAACGCTCATGCAAGAAACCTCTAGTATTTCAGTCCCGATCATTCTTGTTTCTTTGTTAACAAAAGTCTTTATTCCTTCTCTCTTCATTATCTTTTGATAGTTCTTCCAGCATTTAGAATCTCGACGTATCATTGGTGGAGAGAGTTAACCAATTAACTTCTGTATCTCTTGCATGTACTTTATGATTAAAAATTAGTATTATTATTGTAGTGCCTATATTTATGGTATGTACAGATAAATATATGACGTAACGTCTGTTAACTGAAGCCTTATTTCATTGAGCACTCCTTATGTTCATTGCCTAAGGCAATTCCAGTTCCAGTACGTCACCCCATGTCCCTTCTACCTTACGTCAAAATGAAAATACCGCAAGTTCCAATCAAGGAATAGCTGAAGAAGTACAACTGCCAGCAGCAGAGAGCAATTTTCTCTTCTTCAAGTACTAAGTTATAATTAAGCAAGACATGAATCAAGTTTCATCACTTACTGTTGAGAAAAAAGACCATTCTGCTCCACAGCAAAACAGTAAACGAACCAAGAACTCTGCTAGAAATTGCACTGAACATTTTGGCTTTCTCTATCAAAACATTTCCAAGCATAGCAAGATTCTAGGCTCTCCAGACAGACATCGTACCGCTTCATATATAGCAGCTTTCTCAAATCAAAAATAATGTAAACGAGACGCTTTCACCACTTTATGTAGCTCTAAAAAAAAAGATACTCCACAAAGATTCACTGTTGGGATCACATTCCTGAGTCAAGTCTAGAATTTGGAATCTCTCACCGGTAAACAAACTCTGGACCGATATGACAGAAAGTGAAAGAGGTTATTATTGGGATAACCACGAGATATTATGATGTGGTACTTGAAGTGACAATAAATGTGATTAATGCCAGATCGAATAAGCTCGAATTATTGATTATTGCGTTTTTAAACATTGAGTTGAAATTAAATATTGTTTTATTTTGTTTTGGGTTCTTGACTACGTTCTAAATGATGATTGGAATAATTGAAGCTGCACATTGCATAATTATAGATAGTGAGAGTTGTGAAAGGTGAACGGTAGATGTCTCTACGCTTACTGCGATAAAATCGAAGTGAGCTACTTTTTTGTATTTTGTCAATGGTTAGTTTTTGTTTATGTTTTATTGGCACGGTATTTAAAATAAATGGAAAATGACTTGCAATTAAATGGAATGTAATTTTGAATAGAAAATAAAAGATTGTGAAGTTTTAAATGTACCGAAGGCATGTTGAACATTTGTACAGAAATAGTGTATGCGGGGTACAACATAAAGGGGGAACTTAGAAAGTCATGTATAATCCTCTATTGAATGCTTTTTCATTGTGTCCTTCGTTTACCTTTAATTAGTTAGACGTAGTGGAGGACTTGTCGGAAGAAATAAAAAGTCGCTTAGTATCGGGGAACGCATGTTTCTACTCAGTCCAAAAACTTCTAACATCGCGATTAATATCAAGGAAATTGAAATTAAAAATATACAGAACGGTTATTCTGCCGGTAATACTTTACGGTTGCGAAAGTTGGAGTACGACCCTAGCAGATGAACATAAATTACGTGTATTTGAAAATAAGGTTTTGAGAAAGATATACGGGCCGAAACGGGACGAGATGACTGGAGAGTGGAGGAGACTGCATAATGAAGAACTCCACGGACTGTACGATTCACCAGATGTTTTAAAAATAATGAAATCGAGACGACTAAGGTGGGCAGGGCATGTAGCTCGGATGGGGGAAAAACGAAGATTATATTCTATCCTGGTTGGAAGGCCCGATGGAAAGAGGCCATTGGGAAGACCGAGACGTCGTTGGGAGGACAATATTAGAAGAGATCTTCGAGAAGTAGGTGTTCGTGATGAAAACTGGCTTGATACTGCCCAGGATAGAATCCAATGGCGAACGTTTGTTACTGCGGCGATGAACTTGCGAGTTCCATAAGCCATAGAGTTAGTTAGTTAGTTAGTTAGTGGAGGACTTGTTGGCGATTCCTTCAAGGCGCTGCAAAGCACTGACGTAATCATTGACGAGGTACTTTACAATATGGTTAGAGGTGTCGTGCTACTACAGTGTAGCTTTGGAGCATGCCAAGTAGGGATGTGAAGGTTCCCAAAACATCAAATACGAACTCGCAGAAACGTCTTGAGATAAAAGTTTATGATTCTCATGTTCAACCGCACAGCATCAACAGTAAAAGGATCATACGGACCAGTTTCAGATATCCTTGTAAAAAATAAGACAATTCTCGTTTTATAGAAATAATAACATTTCATAATTGTATTTATATTCCATAAAGAAACATTCTCTGGAACTCTAATAACCAATCCAAATTTTAATTATGAGTGTTTCTAAGGAGAAAGGGGAATAGATTTCCTGTGATACTTAAAAATACGTTGAGGTAAGTTTCAGAACTCCCACGATGGAAGCACATAGACTCCTGAGTATTATTTTTGTCTTGTATTAAATTCCTATAGTGTTACAAGAACATTATCTTGAGAGGTCGATATGGTTCTCAGCGTGCTTCGAGTCATTTTCGATAAATTATTGAAAGAACTGCTCAAAAGATTGCACAGAAAGTGCTCAAAGATAAAAACAGGTTAAATTGCCTGAACCAATCGACTTCACGTATTCATAATCGTCATAATGTGTGTCTTCTTGTGAACCTGTAAAAGTTAAACCAAATTGAAATCGTTTATTTTTCTTCAAATGATTAATATTCTACTAGATAATATCAAGTTCAGTATATATACGAATTGGAGCTACATGTACACTGCTGAATCTTTCTTCCATTTGGGACAATTAAATTGACATATCTACTAAAGCTTAAGAATGTCGTTAATCTGTTGTTCTTTTTAAATAAAACTAATTACTTTGATCAACACCAACACGCTCCACCACCAAACCTAATACTTGTAAAAGCAATATATTGTGTTTCTGTTAACAAGTGAACTAACCCATTACACACACAGTAAAAATTCTTAGATACAAAACTGTGATTATTACCTACCAAGTTTGCCAGGCCTTTATACTCGTTTATGGTTTCAATAACTTCCACCGAGTCAGTTGCTGATATTGTACAAAGTAGACTACATAGGTTCCTGTAGATGTCAACGTTAGCTTTAGAATGTTATCTGTTCTAGAATAATAAACGGTTTGTATGTCCTCTATCCAGAGAAATGGCATCCTGGTACCATTAAAACAAGATGTCAATGTGAAGTAATCACATATAAATGAGGATTATGAAGAGAAAATTTCAGTATTATGGTTTGTATTTACTCATTTGGACTAATTCCATTGAACTTAGAAGATCATTACGTTGCAGAACTTTGTCAAAAGCATGTAAAGGAGGAACAGTTTGGAGCAGTCCTGTCCAACATGATGTTCGTGGTCGTCCCTTCGTTACGCAAACATCAATTTTTCTTTGTTATAATACTGAAATTATTCATATTGAAATATAATACAAGATGACACAGGTTAGTTAGTAGATTTGAACACATGTTACTCCATAGAACATATATTAGCAATGATTGTATGGAAGATAAGATTATATAAAAATACGCGAGAGTATTAACAACGTATTTTATTATTAAAGCTACACTCAAAAAAAATATTGGTGTTAATTGCCATCCCAAAAGGAGTAATTGAACACCTCTACCTCTACACCAATTCCGGTGCTGGGTAACACCATTTCTAGTGTTGGTTAACACCATCCGGGGTATCCAACACCGTTTCTGGTGTTGACAAACACCACTACCGTTATTCAGAAACACCGTTAAGAGTGTTAATAAACAGCATTGTAGGTGTTCTCTAACACTTCTAACTCTAGCAGAGCACTTTAACGCTCGTAACGGTGTTTCTGAATACAGGTAGAGGTGCTTGTTAACACCGAAAACGGTGTTAGACACCCCGGGTGTTTACCAACACTAGAATTAGTGTTACCCATCACTGGAATTGGTGTAGACGTAGAGGTGTTCTATTACTCCTTTTGGGGTGGCAATAAACACCCATAATTTTTTGAGTGTGGGATTTGCCTATTTTGTTCCTGTGAACAGAATTGTAGGCTCTTAATGGATACGTTTAGATCATGTGAGATAAATACGAATTACCAAGTTCTATAGCGCCTATAAATGCCTATTTTGGGTTTAAGCGCCTATTTTAAGATAAGGGCTTATTTTGTGCTTATTTTAAGAATTTTTTTTCTTCCAAAGTCATGCTCTAAAAAGTCTGGTTTGGTTTTGAGAATCCGTTTATTACGAGAATATAACCAGATCATTACAGAAAATTGGCACCCATAGCTCGTCATTAACTGTAAAACTAGTGACTTAATAGAAGTATCTCTCCATATAGAGTTAGTTCCTCTATCCGTTGTGGATACTTCAGAGCGTTGAGTGAGGATTGGAGTCCGAGCCGACCATTTGTCTGAAACCGTATTTTGCAATTATAAGTGCAGTGCTTCTTAATAAATAATAAAAAAAATAACTTTTTAAGGACATACTTTTCTTAAATAATTCGTACTAAAAAGTAATTTTCTTTTCATGCATGACTAAAAAGAAAATCATGGGGCGCGTTCTCACATACAGTCACTTTATAAATTCTTGAATTTGCACCCCTCATGCTTTTTTTAGTCATGCATAACCAAAATTGTTTTTCACTTTTTAGTACGAACTGTTTAAAAAATACATGTATGTTTTTAAAAGTTTTTTTTATTATTTCGTGTTTGGATACTTTTTCTGAAGCTAATGTTTTGTGACCAAATTTCTGAAGTGTTCTGCAACCAGTCAAACTCCACCTCATTACAGGCTAGTATTTATTTTAGGATAAAGAAGTCCATATTAAAAAAATAATAAAATATGCTTTAAAATATATAAATATACAGAAATATATTAAAGTAATAATGGTATAGTGTATTGTCACCCGACTTACGTCGCTTTGCAAAATTTCATCATTGTATGACGTCGCGAAATAAGTTAACGTTGCAAGATTTGAGGACACCACAAACCATTGTGAACTAAAGAAAAATCTGTAAAAATGATGCGCGTACAGTAAGATTCGAGTAAATACGGTACGCAAGCCTGCAAGATTTTAGTGGTTGGCAGCAGTTCAAATACGGCAGAGTTTGTTTTCTAGGACGGTAAAATTCCAGTGACCAGATTTCTATTCTGGGGTTGGTGAGTAAAAGTGCTTCTACGCCCTTGCTCTTTACGTTCATAGAAGAACGCAGGCTGAGCGAGTTACCCTTTTTGTGCTCTGGGGCTTTATGCGCTTTACGTTTCTGCCCCTTCGGCTTAGAAGACATATCGTACGAGCAACTGGGCAAAAACAAGAAGAAGAAGGTAGTTGATCTTGCGAGTAAGTTTGTGTATGCTATTGGACAACGACTGAGCAAATGAGTTAAGAACCCCTGGCAACACTCGGGCTGAAAAACACATTATATTTATAAAAGAAGAAAAGTAAAGAAGAATAAAATGAAACTTGGGTTGTCTGGGCAACTGGACTCTGAGCAACGCCTGGCAACATTTGTCTTATTCGGCTGGAAATTTGTTTAATAAACATTCCCATTGTTTTGCTCCTCGCGTTCTCTAAAACAGAAGTGCATGTCTTTCAGTAGGCGACACCAGATTTAGGTCAACGTAGTTCCATAAATAGACCCATTTATTTCCATTATTTCAGAAAACGCTCCGTTTGCGTTTCTCTCATTTACGCGCTTAGAACGTTTGAACATAAAGGACCAGCAAGACAGGTGACGTCCGCATTTGGTCGGCGAAGACGGAGCCGAAGTCGGGTTTTGAAAAACTGACAAGGAGCCGGTGTCAGCGAGTCGGGTTCCACCTCTATGCCGACCCCGCCAGTGTCTCCCCCCCCCTCTTGGTATGCACATAAAAATACCAATGCGGAATGTTTCTGGTATCTCCAAATTGAAAACGACAAAGAACATCGAGGTCGCTGAAGAAAGCTCTGAGATAAGTTTTTTTTTTCTTCCTGTTATTGTTAAAACGCTGGTCTGTATAACCAGGTGCATATATAGCAAAAATACTAAAGAATGAGTTGTAGCATCATCAGGTTGCAAACCACCGTGTAAATGACTCGCAATTTGAAGTCTCTCTACTTCCTTACTTGTAGGTGCCACTATGTTTAGAGATGGACAAAACAGATACACAAAGCTAGATTTAAAACAAGTTAGAGCTGCGATTCTACTAACAAACAAGAAGGTTGGTAACACGGACAAGTGGAGTGCTTAACGTCTGCCAATTCCACCGTACTTTTTATCGTGTTGAATAATGTTTATGGCAAGCTCGGTGCAGATAAGTCTAGCAAAGTGAATAAATGATCAAATATTTTTAAACGGTTGGCAAAACTGACAAACCATGATCATCATGGTTCCGACGAGCCCGAGCTAGTCAAGCCAATAACCTTCCAACGAAACATCATTCATGTCTCTACACCTTGCAGCTAATTGAGATGTATTTTTGGACATGGGTTAGCAACACTGGCAACGAGGAGCTTCAGGACGAGACACCCACAGTGTGTTTCTATCGTATCGAATAATATTTATTCCAAGTTTGGTGCTGTTTATGTCTAACGTGATGGTAGCAATTTAAAAAAAATATATGAAATAGGCTGGCAACACTGGCAAATAGAGAACTTGGGGACATTGACACCAACAGTAGTTTTCTATTGTCTAATAATATTTATGCAAAGTTTGGTGCAGATAGTATAAGAAAATGGAGGCAATTTGAGCAATTGGAGTTTTTAAACAATAGGTTGGCAACACAGAACCATTACACCAATCAAGATTACTCCGGTGACTCAGACCTAGTCTAGCCAATACCTTGCCTACAACACCTCAAGCACCTCTCTACACCTTGCGGTTCCTGAGATTTAAGTAGGGAACAAGGATAGGCGAACAAACGGACTGAGCGGGATTTTCAAAGGTACCAAAAACGTTTGGAACTTGCTAAATACAGGCAGCCGTATTCAGAAACTTGTTACGGAGTGGCTAGCGATGTACTAACAAATGATTAACAACCGTTGAGCACTGATTAGTCACTCATTAATACAGTGCTAGTCATTCTATTAAAGGTTTCTGAATACGGTTGAAATTGTATAAAAATTCACTATCTAAGGAAATATTTCAGATCTAGATTCAGACACTTTAAGATTAGTGTAAAGTAACGGTCTTTAATGATAGATGGCAGCACAGCCTTCGTATGACTTTAATGTATACGTTTCGTTGTATGAAATTTCAATGCTGAAAGTTCGTAACCATTTCAACAATTCCATCTGTGCTGATTTATTTTTTTTTAATTTTCCTTTCTGTTCATTGTTGAAAAAGTATCGTTATATATTTAATACAACAAATAAGCAATTTCAACAATGAAGAAGAAAAAACAGCGTGGATAGTACTTTTCAAATTTGAAGTCAGTTTCTATCGGCTTTCGTTTAGGAGGTATTATAATGTGTAAGAGTCTGAGTACATTCATTGCAAAAATACCATGAAAAGAACTTTTTTTTTTTACAAAATATTATCTGGTTCTCTATCACATTTTCTTCCCCCACTCCTGTATTGTGTTCAACTGTCAACTTTAAAATATGCAGTTATTTTAAGTTAGAATTAAACGGGAATTTGACTTGTATTTCTATTAAGTCCAAGAGACACGAGGAAATATTCGAAATAAAAATGATGAAATTATCCAAGCTTCATTGTATTTAGAATGTATTGAAAACGTGTCAATGATCCGTATGGGTAATATACAGGGTGCTGCAAAACTTAGTCATCAATTTAAAACTTAAGTATTCCCGTGGGGGTCAATTTTTTGTACAACTGTGTGAGGAAGTTAAAATTGCGTTGTTTAAATGCGAGTTACAGCTGTCGTTCTCTCAGTAGCTTCCGGTTCCGGCTACTCCTTATACTTGTATTTCACAAACAATTTCACTAGCAGTAACACTAAGAATGAATTCACAGTCACAAGAAACAAAAACCGGGACAAACAGGCGTCCCGAAAGAATTTTTCGGGACAGTTAATTCTTTCATTGAAAACTGGGACGTCTGGCAATCCTAGGTATGCATCTAAGAAAACACACCCAAAAATGAAAATCTACGACGTTCCTACGACTATTTCTTTGACCTGTGACTTGAAAACAAAACTATCCCAAGACATGTGGAACTGTTCTGGTACACGCCACCGAACCAACAATGTCTCGGAAGGTTGGAGAAGTAGGTTGAACAGTTTCTTTTTAAGGGCTCATCCGAATGTATACTCGTTAGTTAACACACTCAGAGAAGACGCTGAATATCACGCCCAAACTTATGATAGGATAATTCTGAATCTGGACGGCAAGAGAAGAAAAAATCTGCAATTAGGACTGATAAGCTTATAAATGATGCCTCAATAATCCAGTTAAGTTAGTTGAATTTTTAGGTGAATCTAGAACAATACTTTTAGTATTCATTACAAACGTACTAACAAACTTACATACATACATATATAGCAGGTGAAAATCCACCATGTTGTTGATTTACGCCATGTTGGATTTTTTATATCATAGCAATTTTTTATTTAAGTATAGCCTAGGATACAGTATGGATCAAGATGAATACAACGACACCCCATTTGTAAAAATCGATCAAGTAGTTTAGGCTCTACGAGGTAACAAACTCACAGATATAAATAGATAGCCTGTTAAAATCCGCCATTTTGTTAATTTCCGCCATGTTGGAGTTATGAATAAAGTTACAGTGATAGACTTTGTTCCTTCGTTTTCAGAACTCATTTTTCATCAGAAATTCTGTTGCAGTTTGTTCTAGGTTCATTGCTATCTTTACTGGAAACTTGAAGAGAACGGATGTCTGAAGAAATTTCTTAAAGCAATTGCTTATGTTCAGATTATAGTGATGAGCAAATGCAAGACCAAGACCTGCTCTTGGTAGCCCTGGTCTTGGTCTTGCTCGCCCAGTCGTGGTCTTGCTTGCAAGAGTCTTGCAAGTCTTGCTTTCAAGAAGTTAATACGTTTCATACGTAAATTTTACAGCGGATATAGAAAATAGTAAAAGCTATGCGTATCATTGCCTGCCTTAATGCGTCAATAGTAATGGGAATATCTTTTAATGTAATATTGTTTATCTTCATGTAAGTGTACAGAATAGAACTACCGAAGTTCAATTTTGCTTTAATTTGAACAACATCACTAACATTTTATTATTTCACTTTTAGTTTACTTGCTGTTTTAGGCACACAACTATGTTTCGTAAGCTTTGACAGACTGCAATCATGGGTTATCGAAAATGATGGCCAAAATTACTTAGACATTGAAGTTCTTACCTTGTAACCATCCATAGAACTGTGCTCTCTGTCATCTTCTAGTCACTGTTCCAATTATTTACCATTCTCCGTGCTCCAGGTAAGTTCCAAAGGAAGACCAAACATACACGGATATTGTGTTTAACTAAAACTTAGTATTGTTGTTTTCGTTTAAGAGACACTCATGTCCGCAAACCCAGACAATTGACGATAATGAGATTAGTCATGGCTCAAGCGAGTGCTGGCAGAAGAGTGATAGAAAGTATAGTTACTTACAAATTTGAATTTATTTAAGCCTAACAGGTATATATGGCCTAAGACTTGGGACTTCAATGGGGAAGTTAGCGGTTAGGACCTTGAGTTAAGATATTATCCTAGCATTCGCCTGATGGGACTGAGAAAAACTCTAGAAAACCTCAGCCAGGATGGCCGGTCGCGAGATTCCATTCACGGACCTTCTGAATGCGCCGCCAGTACTCTGCCAACTCACCTACGGCTGCTCGGTAAAATTACTCACGAGTTTGTGGAGCAATACTTTGTTGTGGAACAAATGTATCAAAGTAAACTTGCTGAATTTGAAAAATGTTGCTTTATTCAGATTCAATCCTCCATAGCATAACACATAACAGAACTCAGTTTTCAATAACACATATCAACAGACATTTTATAACATCGACTAGTTGCTTAGAACACAAAGACTTGGTTACACAAATCAATACAGACTCCGAACTAACAATAATCCACCTTTATCTGGATGAATAGATCATACCACGACGAACCTAACATCAGAAAAGCCAGGACATCAGACTTCCTTTTGCTCTTAATCCAAATTATCCTTAACAGAAACTTCTTTCTTCTATTGTAAGCTTGGTGCACAGTAGTGTACAGTATAAGTTTAGTTTAGTATGCTACAGTAACAGCGGCATGATTCTCACAAGTAAAGTACCCGAAGTGAGGACTCGAGTTGCTCATCAAGTTATACCTTAAATTGAAGCTAGTGACGAGTATAGTACACCTGTGAAATCCTAGCTGCAGAGCTCCAGTAATAACAAGGTTATGGCGGGTCAAAGTTAAAATAGAAAGCGAATTTAGCTGCTTGTGATGTCCATGTTTTGCTGATTATTCCGATGGTAATACGTCGTACGTTGCTCCCAATTAATGTAATGTGTAGAATTATATCCCTCTCTCTGGCTGATCTCCCGCTTTCTTTTATTCGTGTATGAATGTCCTTGTGCATGTTTGCTCCTGTTATTGATGCCAATAAAAGGTCTTTTTTCTTTTCGTTCCAGAAAATGGAAGCAGGTGCTATCGTTCATGCTCTGTATGAGAAATATGGATTTGTTAATAGGACAATGAATATGTATGAAAATTCATTGTACAAACAAATAGTGGAGATATTTGAGGACAAGATGGAAATCATAGAAGTTAGAACTCTTGGATTTGCTGGTGACAGTGATGAAAGCGATGATGGAGACTACGGTGATGACGTCTTTGATGAGGAAATGCCTAGTACATCGCAAGGTTCTCAAACACACCAAGAGTCTCCGACACCTGTAGCTTCTTCAGGTGAAGAATATCAGCCTTCGCCAAAAAAACAAAAACACATCTTGGACGATGATTATAAAGAAGCAGCTTACATGTTTTGACACACAATGAGAACCCGGAAAAGAAACGAAGGAAATTTTCATCTGTCAAGTCACAGTATAGATTAATTCAATCGAAAAACATCCTCTTTGAATATGAGAAAAAAGGCAAAAACCCAGTTATAAGAAACTTAATGCAGCAGTTCATGATAAATTCAAAGCAATGGTCGAGAAATGTCCAATTATACACGACAGGACTCTTCGCGTTTGGGCTCTTCAGATAAGTAAAGAGCTAGATCCGGATAATACTCTACAATTCAAGGCATCTCGTCACTGGCTGTCTAATTTTAAAAAGAGAAACAATATCGTCAGTCGTTCTATCACGCATAGGGTTAGCAAAATGTGGAAATCAAAAGAGGCTGAATTAAATCACTTATCTACGACATTTATTACGTCCATGAAAGAACTTATGTTACTAGAAGACCTGAATCCTCGTCAAGTATTAAATGCTGATCAAAGTCGATTTGACAAGGAACTCCATGTATACAGGACTCATAGGACTAAAGGTACGGTGGTTGTAAGAGGTGCATTTGGATCAGTCAGTGCTACTACTCATTCATATATGATCATGCCGGTTATTTCCATGGATGGTGAAATATTGCGGCCGATGTACGTTCTTATATTCGAATCCAGTGGTCAATTTCCAGGAAATAAGCAAGAAGATCCCGATAACATAGGAAAGACTGCAAACATGAACAAAAGTGATTTAAAAGAGTTTTATTCTGTATTCTGGAACAGCCTGCCTGCCGATCGTGATAAAGTCTTGCTTTTGGTGGATTCATGGAGTGCAAATAAGGATTATAACGTATCAAATGAATTATGCCCTAATCATATAACACTGTTCAAACGTTTAATTCCTGGTGGTTGCACTGGTTTCATCCAACCACTTGATGTTTACCTCTTCCGTCCATATAAATCATTTATCAGGTTCATTACTGACACAGTTATCGCTTCCTCGGAAATTAATCTCTGGCATCGGGATAACATTTTACGAATGCTGTCCTTCACTCTCTTCCAATTCAGCGCCTCACGATTTCGAAACATGATCAGGTTTGCGTTTTACAAAAGCGGCTACTTGGATGAGAAGCCCGAGCCCTGCATTTCTCCATTGGATTATTGTTTTGATTCTAATATACGTGACGAGTGTTACAAGACCTCATGTGAGAACGTCTCTTTTGTTAAGTGTGCTCATTGTGAGCAAAGTATCTGCTTATCACACGCCTTCATTGACGACTTACATATTGATTGTATCAATGTTTAGTACTTTGCATGTGCCTCTTTCCTTCACATGAATCGCATTTCAATTCAAAACCATGTCCTTCTGACTTTTGTTCTGCCTTTCGTTGTGACTTGTTTCAATACAATTCGCTTTCTCTTTGAACTTTGACCCGCCATAACCTTTTTATTTCTGGAGCTCTGCAGCTAGGATTTCACAGGTGTACTATACTCGTCACTAGCTTCAATTTAAGGTATCACTTGATGAGCAACTCGAGTCCTCACTTCTGGTACTTTACTTGTCAGATCCACTCACAAGGTTTGCACAATTGGGAATACCTTCACTCCAGCGGTATTTTTTTACAGAAGCCAAAGAAATTCAAGTGAAGGATATAATGATTTCCCCTTCCTTTTCACGTTCTAAAAGTATTCAAAGAGTGCGTGTGCAAGACTCTTGCAGGCTGGTCTTGGTCTTGCGCGAGAGTCTTGCAGGTATGGTCTTGGTCTTGGACTTGGTCTTGCAGGTATGGTCTTGGTCTTGGTCTTGCATCGGTATCTCTGGTCTTGGTCTTGCATCCCAAAAGTGCAAGGCCAAGATTTTTGTGCTCATCACTCGTTCAGAAATTGGAGTAATCGGCAGGAAAATGTAAATTTGTAAATAATGTACATACAAATTGACTGTTCCTATTGGAACAAATAAGAACTAAAAGAAACTGAAACCAGAAACATGATGAAGAAATGACGAGCTTTGGGAAGCGAAAACAACATTTATAGGGGACGAAGATCGACTACCTCCGCGCGGTGTTCCCTGGAAACGACATTTGTCGGTTAAAAGTCTATTAAAGGGCGTTACCTCTGCTAATAAACGGCAGCAGAATTTCCCTATGTTTCCCTTGTATTTTTTCCCACAAATTTTAAACAAATTCAGCTCTTACAAACTACAACACTTTCAACGAAGGAAGTTCACATTTCTTTAAAGGGTTTGATCGTGCTGATGTTCGATTTTTGAACTTTCTTCATGGTTTAATTTGCTTAATTAGTTCAGGGCGTATGCAATCCTTTAACAATGAAACAATGAATAAGACAGAGTTAAAAAGTCTCGATGAAGCCGTTGAAAGGGTTCTAAAGATTCTTCTTTGAATGTTTGAGCCCTGTAAGTTGAAATGTAAGATCTATTTCGTTTAAAATTTGTGGAAAAAATAAGCAGGTTCTGCTGTCATCTATTGGCAGAGTCAACCGCTTTCGAACCTCCTTAAAACGAACAAAATTGCGAAAGAAGGAAGCCATGATAACTCGCAATCAAGGGGATTAAATGATCCGTGCAAGTATCACAAGCCAAATTGTGATTCATCCAAGGTCGTTGGGCCTGGGGCAGGTTTCTGTGCAACTGCCACTCCGTGCAACTGTCCAGAACCCAGTCAGAATGGTCCGCACATTGTTTCGATCTCAGAACTTGACAGTTCCGAGGCAAATACGCTATTACCATTTTTTAAAGGTTAATGTAAAGCAACGATCTCCAACAAAAGTTGACAGCACTACCTCCGTATATGTCTAATGTATTTTATCGTTGCATAAAATTTCATTGCTGCTCCTACAAATTCAAGCCAAGAGAGTTAGTTCTAACTTTCAGGGAAGAAAGTTCATAACCAATTCAAGAGTTCGATCAAAGCCGATGTTTAATTTTAGTTTTTCTTCATTGTTGAAATCGCTTGATTGTTGTTGTGACTATCATAAACCTATAACAATGAAGCTCTTCCAACAATGAACAAAAAAGGAAATTAAAAAATCGGCATTGATCGAACTCTTGAATTGGTTATGAACTTTCTTCCCTGAAAGTTTGAACTCTCTAGGCTTGAATTTGTAGGAGCAGCATTAAAATTTAGTGCCACGATAAAAATACATTAGACATATACGGAGGTAGTGCTGCCATCTTTTGTTGGAGATCGTTGCTTTACATTAACCTTAAAAGCAAAATCATTCTTGATGGCTGAAGAAGCATGCTCTTAGCACTTTCTCCTTTACCAGCATTCGTTTCACTTTATGCTAATTATCAACCGTCCTTACCACGGGAATTCTTTCTGCTGCAGTATAACAGAACACTAAACATACAGTTAACTTTAATTTCATGGACCCAAAACAGGTTTTCCTCCTGTCTGTGTGTCCTTTCTTCTTCAATTTCTGTTTGGCCATCGTCTTACTTCTGACAGAAACTCTCTCTCAGACGAAAGAATAAAAAATGTCAAGGATTTCCGTTTCAGCAGGAATATCTAGTTTCTCTGAAATGCAATATGTGCGTGTACTTGTGCTATTAGATATTTTATGGAATACCTAACGCACGCGCACGCACATTATGTTCTCGGCACACTTCCACACACACACATGTCACGCACTTGTAAACAAGTTAAATTTTTGTCTGCGTAATTATTTTTCTGTATTTACGAAAACGGGTTATTGAGTTCGTGCAACTGTTTTGACTATAAGAGAATGAATGCGTATTATTTTAATGCGTTTTTTTATGTGGAGTTCTTATTTAGTACTAACAGAATTCATAGCTAGGTTCTAAGGATGGTATCTAGGTTCTTTAACTAAAGTGAGATCCGCACCTGGCCCAAGGTGCACAGATCAACCAGTGAAGATCTGAAAATCATAATAATGTTGAGTCCGTTGTCATGATTACAGACATACGTGTTTTTTTTTTTTTTTTAAAGAAAATTTTTATATTTGAAGAGTCCAGAAGCCAATGGATACAAGTGACATTAACGAATAAGAAAAGTTAGAGGTAGTTTTTTATAATATAACCCGAAATAACTGTGACACAAAACTGTCATATTTTGTACAAAGAAACCTTGGACCTTAATGTGTCCGTGTACAAAATATGACAGTTTTGTGTCACATATGTTTCGGGTTATATATAGAAGATTACCTCGAACTTCTTTATTCGTCAGTGTTACTTGTATTCTTTGGTTCTGGGGTCGATAATAGAGAATTACAATTATGATAGGTCGTAAACACGTGACAAATATTTTCTAGTATTGTAAACGCTGTTCTCAGTGACGTTCTCTTCCTACATATAGATGAAGAATTTTACTTTAATTTTTATTATTATATAACTAACAAGGGGGACTGCCTATACTTAGCGCGCTTGTTTTCTGTGTGCCTGGTTACGTGTTGAATTCCCGCCGGGTGCATGAACGGAGTGGTTCAGATCCCACTTTACCAAAAACTGCAGGTTCCATTCTTAGAAGTTCACCAGCGCGTTTAAGGGTGAGTTCTATAGTCAACCGCTAACCTTCTAGTCAGCGCTAAGTTGAGGAGAAGTCTGATTTTGACCAATGAGAGTACGCAAAATGAGAGTTGGCCTCAACTTAGCGCTAACAAGAAGTTTAGCGGTCGATTGTAGAACTGACCCTAAGACGTTGATAATAATTTACTCATTTAGTCTCGTCCTTTAAACACACACAGGACGATTTATACCCGTAGCATTCTAGCTTTATGCCTATAATCAAATGTACTCACCATGCAAAATATTGGATAACGACGTCCAGCCATGCTTAAGATATTCTCATTTAAATTTGGAGAAAAAAATTCATAAATGTTGTCGTGCACTTCAGTTGACATAGGTATTGTCTGCGGTTCGCACAGGACTGTCTTCAAGCTCAAACATAAGATATCGAACAATCGATAATTATTATCAATAATTATTATTAAAAATCGATCGAAAAATCGATTTTCCTGGTATACTAAGGGAAAAAACAACAGAATATTAGTCTATTCTAAGTCTCGAGTCCAGGGAAAGCATTTTTCAACTCCTTGTTTAACTAATTCCAAGAATAGATTATGGATTAGTACAGCAGTTTCTGCTCCTCAATGTAAGAGGGAAGCACTGTCCAGTCCCTCGTGGTGTTTATGCCTACACCTGGCATAGAAATATCATACATTTTACAATTTTATAACTATAGATGTAGTACTTGAAGGTAGCAACAGCCAAAGGAGGCACACAGAACATATTCGTGTTCCTACCTAGTCTGCGAACGCTTACGAAAACAGCCGAAATATTACGAAGGAGTTGTAAACTTCGAAGATCTGATTGTCTGTTGAAACGAGTATTCGATGATATCTTCATCATTTAATACGCTGTTAAAGTCGTCTGCTACTGAGAATTGTGGGGGCCGCCATATTGGCTTTAAACAAACGGTTGCCTAGGAAACCTGCCATTTGATTTCTATAGGATTTTGAGAGACGTTTCAAAAGTAGGCTTGTGCTCTGTAATTAGAAACATTTTAACTGATATGTGTTAATATTTAGTTACTTCAAAGTTCAGTTGATAATAAAAGTATAAAATACTTACAGCTCTAATGAAATATTAGAAGAAATATCGTATTTAATCTGACAACCCACCTGTTGCATTATAGCAATGGCGTTATCATGAGGCGTTGTAAATGTTTTGCAAAGATAAAAGTAGTATTGTCAAGGTCACTGTGTAGTGAAGCATTATTTTCACTAAATGGAGTAAAAGATAAATCACCATGTCTGAATTTGCGATGAAATAACTGATGGAAACGTACAAAGACGTATTTAGGAGTGAGTCCGAGGGACCGACCCCCTCCAATTTCAGAGTTTTAGGCAGAATTAATATAATTTAAGGCGTAATTATGTACAGTTAATATACATTTCATACCCAGACACACCTTTAACACTCCCCCCCCCCCCCCCCCAAACCCCCGGGACATTTTAAAACCATCTCCTGGATAACTATCTGCCCAAACACGTATATTACCTTGGTACACGCAAACATTTACAGGTAAGATCCACTTTCATGAACTTACCAGCAGATGAATCGCCTGCATTATAATCACTTACTACAAGGACTAAGCATTTTATTTCTTATTATTCATTATTTCATGTATAGACGATATGTTCTTTTTTATTTTAGTTTAAAACTATGTAAATTAACCGATCACTTTTGTTACGCCCATGCAATGTTCTAGAACACTGTTTCCAGTGTTTTGAAATAACCCATAATATAAATCAAGCATGGCCAACAGAAACGCCCTGGGCGGTACGCGACCCGTCATGTAATTTGTGAGGCCCGCGAGAAGATAAAACCTACAGCAAATTATAATATATGTAATCAAATTTGCTTTAAAAGCTTAGAATTACAATCAAGTATTTGAATTAAATTTATTTATGGCTTTCAAGCATTTAAGACTCAGGGCAAAAGGATACCAGAAGGAGTTGGCCAGGGCCTAAGTTGGAGGTACCCACCCGGCAATTGTCTAGTGTGGCTGAGGACAAACCCTGGAAAAAACCTCAGTCAGTATAGTTGGCCTCTGGGATCACAATCAAGTATTCTACGAATATATTGTTATCCCAATAGTAAAATGTTTTTACAAAGATTGCAATTACATACATCTATTGCCTTGAAAAACTGCAGAGTTTATTTGTACTCAAGTTCTGTCGAAAAGTGTGCGGCCCGTAATCATCATATAATGGTCCTTGTAAAGAAAGAAGTTGGCCACGTCTGATACAGGTCTTCCTAACTTGAGAATAGAAAAGTAATTTCAAATCAAACATAGGTTTCTTTCGGTAACATAATTATCGGCATCGAGTTCAGAGTGTGTCACATGTATTCTAATATACAGCTTTATCGTAACTAACTCTGTTACATAAGTCTCAAAATTCAGTATAGTTTATTTCAATACATGGAATCTGGCCTCGTAGTTATTTTCTAGATTCAATACAAAGTAGTTACGCACCCCTTGTAGGTAAATATATGATATATCTATTTTAACACTATGGCTTCTGCCTGATATTTACAGTTGCATTAGAATTTTGAGGATTATCCATTGCAGTCTTTATCTCAGTTATTTAACCCGAGAGATGATAATTCATGTTCTAAATGAGTCACGTATCTACCACTATTTATCGATTGAGAATCTGTTGTAAAAAATATAAACAATTACTGAAAATGCCTTAGTGAAACATTAATTAGACATACCTCTAGAATTTATATGAACTATGCCATCCAGTTGATCCTAAAGAGACTGAAAACAACAAACAAGTGTTCCATGCCCCCCTTGAGTGCAATTAACATATTAAAATATAAATATACACAAAGTCATTTAATGCTGTTACTAGAAACTAAATATTAATAATGAGAAAGTTTCTGAAACAAAATGGAATTGCCAAATCTAAAACAAAATGGATTGTAAAGACTGCACATCTTCGTCCATAACAGTAACGTCTTCTTTCCATTAGAAATTTGAAGCATTTACAAGTTTGACATAAAGCATAGTACCTGCAGTCAAACACAAAGCATGTAGTCATATTGTAAGGTATAATATAACTATTAAATGTTATAAATATGTTACGAAAACAGTTTTGGCTTTTTCGTCCATACTAAACGCGTATGCTGCTCCGTGTGTATAAAGCCAGTCGTTCTGGTTGCTAGGATACCGCGCGGCCATGACGTCAACTTTAACAGCGTATAGAGACGTGTGACATGAGAAACATGAATTATATATACTATATCCAATCATTTCCTAACTGTTGTAATATAGTCAAGGCGCTGAATTGATATAATGGAATATTGAAAAGTTTCTATCTTGAAAACAACCAAAACATTGAAAATCTATCTCTTTCAATTAAATTTATTTTTGTGATAAGCTTGAAATTCATGACAGCGGTCCTGCCATCTGGTGATTAAACGAACAAGTTGACATAGTTTACTGGTACTGGAAATCTTTCCATATTCCACATAGATGTCACCTTGCGATGTGATTTCGTATTGTTGACGCTATGCGGAGTTAGCGTTCCATTTAATTTCTTTCCTCCATGGTAAAACTAGAAATATCAATTTGGATATCATTATGAGCAAGGATTGAGTTCATTGGGATCAACATTACTCTTTTAGCACTTCAAACCAAGACGATAAAACCTACAAACGTTCTATAATGTTAATTCCAACTCGAATGTTGAAATAATAAGAAAATCCGTATCCGAATTCATAAAGATTTCTTCCGATTCACGCTTTGTTTTTGGGCTTTATACGAGGGTTAAGTCAAAAGTCATGGAAACTATTTTGTTTTTCTTTCGAATGGGGGATAATAGGACAGATCGAAGATACACGTTGGAAACCTTATGACATGTGCTGTCGAGTGGTTCCTCCAGATGGTGTATGTGAGTAGAGCTGCAGGTCTGATTACGCCCCGAAATTCAGTAGGTGAGCAACAGTGGTCCGGAATGGAGGTCTCGAAGAGTGAACAACGTGCGTATGTGAAAGTAGAGTTTCTCCGCGGCAGGAATGTACGGGAATGCCACACAGAGTTACGGGAAGCACTAGGTGCGCGTGCCCTACCTTATCGAACAGTGGCGAGGTGGATAGCGGCTTTCAAATGGGGAAGAGTTTCTACTGCTGATCTGCCGCGCAGTGGGCGTCCTGTTCGCCGCGAAGCCGCTATGAACCTCGCCACTGTTCAGTAGGGTAGGGCACGCGCACCTAGTGCTTCCCGTAATTCTATGTAGCATTCCTGCATGCATTCCGGAGAAATGCTACTTTCACATACGCACGTTGTTCACTCTTCGTGACCACTGTCGCTCACCTTCTGAACTGGGTCTATGTCAGAAGGCCCACTGGTCAGATCGCCCACTTCTGAAAATGGTCAGAACGCCAACAGAAACGGTCTGATCGCCCACAGAAACGGCTAAAAACGCAAATCCAGCTGAACTTCGGGGCGTGCTCAGACATGCAGCTCAACTCACAACACATACACCTTCTGGTGGGACCACTCGACAGTACATGCCATAAGGTTTCCAACGTGTATCTTCGATCTGTCCTGTTATACCCCATTCGAAAGAAAAGAAAAGTTGCCATGACTTATGACTTAACCTTCGTAAGTAAGGTTGATAAGGCAGAAGTTGATATGTCCATAGGAAATACAAAGGACGTATCAACTTTTGCCTTATCAGCCTAGTATTAATCGTCTAAGCTCACCTTATATCTGACGGGATAGTGGAGGAAGTGACCAGAGGTCAGCGGTGTAGCCACAGGGGGCACAGGGGGCCGTGCCCCCCAAATATCACTAAGTTGGGTGATTTAGTGTATTATCACAAAAATTGAAATAATACACTGGATATAATAAGTTTCAGGCTCTTGGTACATCATACCTCCATGTCAGTCCATCTGAAATCGTCCAACTTGGCTGCTCGACCCTTTCTTTTTTTTTTATCTCTTGTATAAGAATAGCCCAAAACGAGAATTATTTTATTTTTACACAAATCTATCAATTAATGGCAGCCATTTTTGTATTGCGGCGCATGCCAAAATTTGTGTTAGCAGAAATGTACGGAAAATGTAGTGTTTGTGTTCAGGATTACCATAGAACATTCAAACAAACACCTTTCTTTTAGTTTAAATCTGCTTGATAATTTTAGCTCTTTCCATGAAAGCTCTAAAACGTAATCGAACTGGTTAAAATTGTATCCAAATGTGATTGTTGTTTTTTCTCTCTCTTGGAAGGGATTGAATATATCAAAGTTGAGATTTTGTACACTATTAACATATCAAAGTATGATGAAGGTTGATATATGCTTCCTTAATATTTTATGATTTTTTTTAAATCAAAAAAATCATGTTTTATGCATATTAGAGACCCGATATCTCTGGTGGAAAAAATATAAAAAATATTTTTTTTTCACACATTATACATTTATGTCAGGAAAAACTACAGTAATAATTTGAACTTCAATATTTGAATTTGAAGGCACCTACAAATTTGGTGGAAATTGGGTATGATAATGCTCGTGCGCGCTCTGGTATGAATATTGCAGACCCTTATCTCTGGTAGGACACCAGATCAAAAAATCTTTTGTACACGCTAGGCACTTATGTTAGGAGAAACTAAGGTAGAAATTTCAACTTTCATATTTGAATTTCAAGGGAGTTACAAATTTTGAAACTGTGGTGTGAATAATGTTCGTACGTGCTTTGTGAAATGTTATGTTACCACCAGAGTGACAAAGAAAGATGTGAATACCTGAAGTGAATCCTGAAATATCTAGTGTTGCCAACGAGACGAGACGAGACAGAGAAATGGCTATAGAAAATGAGACAAAACAGAGCTCTCGTAATTTTATATATTTATTTATTAGAAGTTAGCACGGATACAGCAGACATATACATCATTTATATACATCCTTTCGAGACGACACACTCTGTGAACAAGACATTTTCTAGACGAGACAGACTAAATTTCGTCTCGTTGGCAACACTAGATTGTAAGAAAGCTTATTTAGTGTTCATTTGGCAACATGGCTGCTCCGCATTTCCACTCTGTCTCTTTTCATTCCATTGTGCAATCATGCCTTTTGAAAAACGTTGCCAGCTTTCTATGTGTGTGTGAAGTGCTTATACAGCTGTCTGCATCTCTTATTACTTATTACATATCAATTATCAATAGAACAGTTAAATGGTTCTTCACAATTGTGATGATAATAAGGAATATTTCTTTGAACAACGAATCTTTATATGAGTTACCAAAGCTCGCATGACCATTATTCATTCCCAATTTGCAAATCTGTAACTCCATTCAAACTCAAATATTAAAGTTGAAATAACTACTATAGTTGCTCCTGAGATAAGTATAAATTGTGGAAAAAAATAGATTTTTATCTCATCTCCCATCAAAGTTATGGAATGAGCTCGAGCATTATTCATCAATAATTTGCAAATTTGTAACTTACATCAAACTTAAATATCATTAAAGTTCAGAATATTCTACCGTGGTTTCTCCTGGCATATTTTGTCCCACTAGAACTACTGGGCTTCCAATATGCATAAAATACATTTTTTTTTATTTTCAAATATTCATAAAATATCAAGGAAGCGTATATCAGGTTTCATATACTGTATACTTTCAATATTCTTTGATACACACTTATGTAATAGTGTACAAGAAATCAACTTTAATATTCAATTCCTTCCGGGTGAAGAAGCGCCCTGAAAAGCAAAATTGTTTCTAATTCGACAACCACATTTGGATACCATTTTGATTATGTTTTAGCGTTTTCATTGAGAGAACTAAAATTATCCAGCAGATATTATTCCAAAGAATGTTTTTTGTTTGAATATCGTATGAAAATCCAGTCCACAGTTATTACATTTTCCGTAAACATCTGCTAACACAAATTGGGATATGAGCCGCAACAGAAAAATGGCCACCAATAATTAATCGGTGGGTATAAATACAAAAGAATACCAGTTTTGAACTATTCTCATATAAGGGATATAAGTACTTTAAAAAAAATAAAGGGATCGAGCAGCCAAGCTGGATCAACTAACAGAGAACCCATTTCTGTTGAAACTGGAAACGGTTGATGTTCCTGTTTTTTTTTTTTTTTTTTTTTTTTTTTTTTCAATAAAAGGCAAAAGTAATCGATATTCGGTTTTGTTCGTAGGTTTCAGTTGTTGTTCAAACATGATTATCAGCTTATGTTGAAATCTCGCTTATCATATTAGTTCAAAAACTTATCTTTTATTACTCAAATAAAAAATAATAGCAGAAATGTCAGAATTTTAGTAGAAATGTATATGAAGTATACAGGAACGAAATTAAAAAAAGATAAAATGGGGTTTACATAAAATGCAATGGTTGATAGAAAAGAAAAGAAACCAGTTTCGAACAAAATTAAACTTTGATACGAAACTAAAAACTTAATTTTCCACAAAGAAAGAAAAAAAAGCGACTGAAAGGAAAACAACTTTGAATAAAACAAAATTTTGATCGAAAATCAAAATTTTTAGTTTAGAACAAATACCAAAGTTGCTTGAAGAGAATGAAAGATTTAGTATAAAATTCAAAAAATAAGTTTAAAACAAAAACGGAAAGGGTTAATTTTTTAAAAAAAATGGAAAACTTTGATATATAAAAACCTGAAATTGAGTTTCAGTAATTGGAAAATTCAATTTTTGGAAACAGAAATTTCAATAAAACTTTTTTTTAAAATTTTATAGCAACTGAAAAATATATTGTCTTGAAAATATTTAAAGAGTTGTTTGAGTTTCTCAAAAACTTTAAGATCTGTTCTTTGTGCCTATTTCTAGGACCGAAAATTCGTTCTCCTGTTGGCGATAAGGATAAACCTTAGACAATCTCTAGTAAGGATCGAAGGATGGATTGAATTGTTGTTAACGTCCGAAAGGATTTGGTGAACTTCTACAAACGGAACCTACAGATATTGGTAAACGGGCTCCAAACCACTCCATTCAACGCCGTGCACAGAAAGCGAACTCACTAACCTCTCGACCACTTCGAAGGGCTTATTTTGTTTCCAACTGATTCTCCGTTATTGATTCGCAGTCAGGAGCCAAAGACACTGCAGAATGCTGGCAGGATTTTAGTACGCGAAGAAAATTTTCGTCAGGTATTCAAGGTGAAGGACTTTTCTGTTTGACTGGACAGGTTGATAGGCAGTATTTAAGAAGAAGAAAGAAAAAAAGGAACTATCCAGCATGCTTCTTCTAAAAACAAGGTGACACGATGGCCTCGTGTGCCCCTTAGCAAGGACTGGTAATTCGAGTTCTTCTTCGGTTGTCTTCTCTTGAAGGTATCTGTCCCAGTTCTGTGCCAACCACTACTTTTTAAAACAACATAAACTTTCTGGAAGTAAATAACCTGACTGAATAAATAACACGTTATCTCGCCATCTTCGAAAGTATACAATATGTGGAACTGATATCCTGTGTTTATTTTATAGAAAACGCATAACTAAGGAATATTCTGTTTCTGGTTATTTCAGGTCAATGTGCTGGTCAGAACAGTCACAAATTACAAGAAAGTTATATCTCAGGATTAGTTGTGAATTAAATCTTTACTTCTATTTACTATTTTTGGAGCATTTCATACTTTATTTGAAAATTGGATTCTACGATGCAAACACCAGTCTTAATGGAAGAGTTTGCTGCCTACGTACAGACACTGGTAAAGCTACTTCATTTCTGCTCACACCAAGTGTCTATGGTCCAGTAATTTAATATCGTAGGCTTGGGATCGGCACCGGTAAAGAACGGAAGTTCGAGCCTCGATGCGAACCATCTTGACTAAGTTTCTCAGGACTGTCCTCATTCTGAATAGATTAATGTCGAGGGGATACCTCATCTAAGGCCCGGATTTCAGAACAGTGATCACCGCGGAACTCATCCCTCATCTCAAAGTCTTCCTCTTCAGCTTATAGAAAACATGAATTGAATTTTATTGAAGACCTTTAGGCAAATTTGGTTTAGGCCGAATGGATGATGATGGGTGTGTTGGTAAATGAAGAAAGTTGGACGAAACGAGAAAACCCCAAGAAAAACGCACTCACACGTTGTTTGTCCATCACAAAGCACACATGGCACGCGCCATGATCGAACCGGGAGCCCCTCGCACCAGAGGTAAGCGTTCTACCATTGAGCCACCGCGACTCCCTAAGGAACAACAATAAAAAAAACATCGAGTTGATATTCATGATTATAATTCCTTCAGCGAGTGAAGTCTTATCAGTCGAAAGACAAGATATAGCCTACGAAGCTGACTCACTATAGCGAGAATTTATTTTCCACATGAAATTGTTTGAAAGACCTTTCAAAGAGCACATAGATGGTACTCTTATCTTACCTATCTAAATTTAGTAAAAACTTGACGACATACGTTCATTACCTGCGGTCATCATATAAAATATCTCTTTCAACAATTTATTTCAACGATATGGCTGTATAGATAATAAAACGTTTCAAATATAATGATTACCGCGCTTTCCGCGTATGAAACTTTGTTTCTTAAGTTATTTTTCGCGTTTAATATAGCAATGAATTTATGTATTACATGTGCATATCCCAACCGTTTACATCACTCACTTGACTAGGAAGTACCAACCGTTTATACCGCTATCCCAATGTTGCCAGGAACACTTTGAAAGCCATTTCGCTATTCTTAAGGATTGGAATTGGCGAAAATGCTTGCGGCAAGTTCGAAAGTGTATCTAATAAACAGATATTAGTCTAATAAGTTACTATAAAATTATCATACACTTATTAGAAAGTATTTATCCTATATACTGTTATAACAATAAAAATACAGGTCAAATAAAGATCTCTGATAAACGTGAATTGGTGCAGGTATTGCCAGATCTCCTAATATGAACAACGGAATTTATTTTATGATGGACTTGCATATCACTTTACCCCAACACTATTTTATTTTTATTTTATACTCTATTATAGTACGCAATGCAGTAGTTATTTGTTTGTCGCGGGCCCTGAAGGCGAATAATAGCAGTGTTTCCGGTGATTAGTCTCTGAAAACGAAACTCCTATGTGGAAAATACATTCTCGCCTCACTATCAGCTTTGGTATTGAATATCCAAATGTTTCAAATTACCTTGGGCTGCCGTTACAGCCCATAAAGTATTATTGAAATGAAATGAATCTTATAAACAGGGATTAGGAATGCTTACTATTACATTATTTTGAGAAAATATAGGTCTGCATAATTTTGTGGCTAGAAGTTCATTATATTACCTGAGGTAGTACTAAATCCTCATCATTCACCCCCTCTCCATTTTTTAATACAATTTATGAAATATATACCTGCTGTAGATTTGTAGCAAATATTAATTAATAATAAAAAATTTCAAACCCAAAAATTATACGTGACTGAAGCCCATTGATTATCCTTTAGAACTGCGGTTCCTACAGTCTGCTCCGCGGAGCCCTGGGGCTCCTTGAAGGCTCCACAGGGGCTCCGCGACACTGACCGTGAAAATATCCTGGTATCGATAACAAAGATTTCCAAATAATCGGTGAACTTCTTCCCTTTCGCCATGGAGTGACTGTACATTCTATACATATGTGCCTCAAATTACGTATTATTAATGATACTCAGCGAAATTTACGAACCTCAACAAAGTAAAATTTATATCAACTCCATCATACATCTAATTTTTAATGTATCTATTTAATCTTTAAAAGTAGCAAGTATATAGAAAATACAACCACAAAGAGAATTACGTCATAATTTTGAATCTAAACATTCCGAGTACATAAATAAAGATCTGTTATTTTTGTGCGCATATGTGATGAATTAACAGACTCAAAAATGTTTAGGCATCTGATACTGCAAATGAAAAGGCAACCGAGGCATCTTATATTGTCAGCTACCGAATACCTCAAGCCGGGTCACTAGTTAAATTCTGTGCTGTTGAATTGGTTAAGTGTGTATTCGACGAAAATTCGGTCAAACAAATTTCTCTCGTTCCTCTCTCAAACGACACAGGGTCTCGATAAATTAAGGATCTATCAACTAATATGAAACATGAGTTAATCCGTCGTCTCACGTCCAGTGATCATTGTCATCCAAAGGGACAGGAGGTGAAATGTATTAACTACTAAATATATTTTTTGAAGATGGCATATCGTGGGATTAGTGATGCTCACGAGACAAGACAAGTCAAAAATATGTCTATGGAAAACGAGACGAGACATTTTCTAAACAAGACTTTCGAGACGAGACTGCTACAATGCCGTCTCGTGGGCAACACTACGTGCGATATATATTTATTGACGTTTACACAGACAGTACGACTGCAGTGGTGGGAAAATGTGGTTCTTATGAATCAAATTGGCTGCAAAAGCTCAGGCAACAGCCATTGTATTCTTCACTGGCATGCAATACTTAAGACAGTTCGTGACAATGCTGTAAAAATAGTCAATTATATAAAATCTAGACCGCTGAATACACGGCTATTCAAGGTTTTTTCCGAAGATACGGGGAGTATTCATATCGTTATTGCTATATTAGAAGTGCTATGGTTATTACAGGGAAAAACATTGGTACATGTGTTTGAATCATGATATGAAGTGCGCGTTTTACTAATTGATAATAGTTTCTGTTTTGAAGAAAAGCTGAATGATGAACTGTGGTTGATTAAGCTTCCATATTTAGCGGACGATTCTCAAAAAAAAAAAAAAAAAATATTAAAAAAACAATGAAGTTAAATTAGCTTTTCAAGGAAAGAACACAACTGTTTTCAAAGCCTCTGAAAAAATTATTGCATTCAAAGAAAGTTGCAGTTGTGGATTCCATGTGCTCCAGACGCGAATTTGATACCTCCAACACTGAACGATTTCCTGAAAGAGCACGAAGAAAACACTTGTGAATTTGACATTTTCAAATAAATTATCCATCAGTTGAAAGAAATCAGTGAAGCTCTCACGTAGTAATTTCGAAATGAAACAATCCGTTTGAAGTTAAAGTCAAGCCTCGCATTATAAATGCAAGAAGAGACTACGACAATCTCATCGATCTGACTTTTCAGAAAGCTCTATTTTTAGTACATTACTAAGATACAATACCCAAATTTAGCACAGAAGACTGTTAGAGTTCTATTTCCCTTTGTTAGTACGTATCTGTGCGAGACTAGTCTTTCATCTCGTTTCCACAAAAACGGAGTACTGCAACAGACTAGATGCTGAGCCTGACATGCGACTGCAACTCTCTTGCATAAAGCCAGATGGTTAAAGATCTTGGCATGAACGGGAAACAACTACATTCTTCGTATTGAGGTGGGTAAAATAATATTTTTATATTACGCAAAGTTGTCGTTGATTTTTATATTTTCTTTGTTCTTTGATTGTTATCGTTTTTGCTAGAATATTAGAAAACGCCGAAGGTTGATTGAAACCAATTTTTCTCAGTAGTTAACTTCCCCACTGGATTATGTATTTTTCTTTTCAATTTTCTCTTCTGGGCTGAATATGCAAGTTTAGCATAAGTCCGTCACATCTGAAGGATGATGTCCCTCTGTGACCACGCTACCGAAGCTAAGGATTAAGATTATAAGAAGTAGCCATCAGGGAGTTAATTAAGATACCATCTCGGCATTCTACTGAGGAAAGTCCTCAAAAACCTCAGTCAGGATGACTGGCAGCAGTGCCAAACTCGCGTGCCTCCCCATTGCTGGGTCGGAGTTCGCTACGTTACCAACTGGCCCATAAGGTTGGGTCATTGACTCGTAAGCGAACAAAATCTTTTACATTGTATATAAAACAAGGCCTAGTAAAATATGTTGGGGCTTCGCAGACTAGTATTTGCATTAAAAGAGCTCCGTGACCAAAATGTTTGAGAACCACTGCTTTAGAAATCACGTTCGTTACATGTAAACATGCATCTAACATAACTGTCGTTGACTATTGCAAATTTTTAGTGCTGTCTAGTTTCTATTATTTTCGTTTACTTTGCATCAGTAATAGTTTTTAGATATAAACTCGTATACAGATAAGGTAGCTTTAAGTAATCAAGTTCCCTCAGAGACATCCTATGTGTAAGTTAAGGACAAATTAGTTTGCGTAGTAAATGGACATTGTCTCCAGTGGATGAGTGGTAATGCTTACTGCCTTCTAATCAAGAGATCCCGAATTCTATGCCTGTTGGGGATGCAAGTGATTTTGAACCCGCGTTAAACTGCAGGTCCCCTCCGTAGGACGTCAACTTCATCCCGTGGAAGACAATGGCATACCACCATCGGTTTAACTTTCCCAGAGACCTGCCTTCGGGTAGAATACCCATCATCATCATTAGTGTAGCGTTAAACATATGTCTTTGAAGATAATAGTACGAGTCTGGATCGCACGGCATGGCACGAGCCAACATGGGACGATCCTGGATCGAACTGGTGACCACACGCACCAGAGGTGAGCGAGCATTCTATAACTGAGCCACCGCAGCCCCCAAAGATAGATTTAGATAGAGTGCACAGTAAAAAAAGGTTTCTTAAAATTGAGAAGAAAAAAATCTTACTGAGAAACAAATTTCCTAGAAATGAGATATGACCCTTCTCGTTTAATTTAAAATGGGAGTATACCGATTTCGAAATAAGATATATAAATCTTATGTTTTTTTTCTTTAATCGGTAAGTTCTCATTTTAAATTCAATGCGAATGATCATACCTCATTTCTAAGAAAGTTGGTCATCGGTACAGAGATAAGAAATTATTTTGCAATTTTGGAGAAACCTTTTTTTTTTTTTTTTTTTTTTTTTTTTTTACTGTTCGGGTGAGTGAGTGCTAATCAGTTTAGTGAGCGAGGAGAGACAGAGCAAATAAACAAAAATGTCTTTGTAAGTGTTTGGCAACGAGTAACCATACATGTTAAATACTTCTTTATTACTGAAAATACGCGTTTTACATCCATCAACCAGTCAATCTTTCATCAGCCAATAACAGTGCAAAAGCCGCCATCACTATTAATAACCATCATTAGCAACTCTTTGATGATCAAAGAAAATACTTTTGAAAAATTTGATTCCAATCCGTATTAGCTCCAAAATTCCAATGACAAGCCATATTTTTCTCATAAAACGCCAGAAGTTTGGAAAGCGTTTCACGATAATCTCATTGAAACCTCTCCCCCTTTTGCTCCGTTAAAATCTTCAGACGTTCTCTTTAGTCTCAAAATAGAAGCTTTGACTTACTTCTTCTTGAACAAATTAAAGAAGAAGGTTTCCACGAAAAGGGGAGAGGAAGGTAAGTAGAAAAGGAATGGGATGTTGTAGTTCTCTTGTCCTCCTGAAAGAGGGATTTTCACCTTCAGCAATTAGAGTACCTTTGAGAATAGCTAATTCATCTTTAGAGACAGAACAACCAATTAACAAGGCAAATACGCGGTTATCGCCTTTGGCAGGATTAAACCTTAGATGTAATGGGTTTTCTGAGGAAATAAGAAAAGTAACAAAAGATCGCTTTACATACTCGCTTTTTTTATATACGAGTAGTGCTTGAGTGTCATTTGTAATATCACTCCGACAGTAAAAATGCTGTATTGTGATTTAATTAAAACAGATAACTTCGCTGATAAGGCAAGGTCAAATATATATATATATATATATAATTAAAGAAACAGATGATAAATACTTTGCAGTTTCGACACTTTTATCAGCGTCTTTCTAAAACTAAACGCTGAGAGATACGTTTAGTCTGAGAAAGACGCTGATAATCAGAGTGTCTAAACTGCAAAGTATTTATTATCTGTTTCTTTATATATATTTTTTTTGACCTTGCCTTATCAGCGAAGTTATGTTTTAGTAATATAAATACAAGGCCTAAGTATATTGCTAGTACTTATATTAACAAATTTATGTATAGATTTATAAAAGAGACGAAATGCAATGATTTGCTCATTTAGGCAGCCTAGTTGTCTGAGGCAGTATTAACTACTTCTGGAGTTTTCTTGTTCCAATCACGGCTACACCTATAAAATTAAATGAATCAAAAACACGTCCCGTAGACGAATTGTTTAAAAATGCATAATAGAAGGAATGATAGATGTATCCAAACATCTCACATGATGCTCTTAATCGCATAACAGAATGTGCACGTAATTATAAACACATGATTAGTGTTGGGCCAAAAGGGGCAGGTCCTTTAAGGCGCGTTAAACCATCCCCATTCCCTTCCCATTTCCTTTTGTCTTATCATAAGATTTATCTTCCTTAACATTGTCTAGGAAGTATACACATCATCTTGCCCTTTTCACCTTTAATTTAATCCCTTAGTATTTCAGCCAATGTCATATCCAGCATTGTTCATATCTCGCCTACTTTTACAACAATTCCTCATAACGCATCTTCTGTGCGCAGCTGAGTTTTCCATTCTCCTTCATGTCCAAATTTCAAAGGCTTCCAATTGTCTTTGTTCACTCTTTCGTAGAGTCCACGTTTCGGCTACATATAAACTATTTTCTTTAACTCTTTGCTTATAGGTCCAAAGAAAATATTCCTCTTCTTTCTGAATGCCTCTTCAGTTACTGTTATTTTCGCCTTCTTCTCTTTCTCGTTTCATATCCTTAATTTCCAGATACTGATCTTCCACCAAACTAGATCATTCCGAACAACACAGGCATCCATGTGAAAACTTCTATTAATCATGAAATATTTCTTCCCTTAAACATCATCTGGGAGGTCATCGACTGAATCGAATCAGCTGCATGAATTCTGGCGGCACATAGCCACAAAATAATGGTAACTTACAAGGAATACTACCCAAGTGTAAATCTCCGATTTTGATAAAATTTGGCAGGTAGATACTACACATGAAATAAACGAATACGTGTTCTTTAGTTTCTGCGGAAAAATGGTTTTAGGAGGCAAGAATCCCCACCCAAAATTGTGAAAGTGGCCGCCCGAAAGGCGAGAAGAAGTGTACCGAAGTGAATGAAATTGTGCACAGAGATGGTAGACGTACAATGAGGGAATACGTGTTTCGTATTTTCCTGGAAACAACTGATGGGTGTGGCACAGACCCCTCCAAACATTTGATCACGAAATATCAAAAAGGCTAATAAGTGTACGTCAAAAGTGCCGAAAGGACATGGAGAATTGCAACGAAACTGTGTGTAGGGACAATACGCACAACAGAAGCGAAAACGTGTTGTTTAGTTTGTGGGGGACAAGGCCCCCCTCCGAAAAAAGGTAAATATTACAGCAGAAGCACAGGAAGGAGCACTTTTGATATTTCAATTTAAGCACAGCGATGAATAGACCACAAAAGTCTTCCGTCAGATCCGGTTGGTTGCCATGGTAACCCACCACGTTTAAGTCTAAACAACAGTGAACAGTGGTTGATTTATGTAGTTTCTTCGATAATAATAAATAATTCATCATGGGTATGTTCTTCGTACCAGATTACAAACATTACAATGAGAGAGAGAAGTGTCGCATTTTCATGTTTCCAAAGGATGAAAACCAGAAAAAGAAATGGAAGAAGACAATTAGGTAAGTAAATAACTTTTATGCACTGTTATTGAACGTAATTTTCAATACGTTGATATAATTACGAGGATAGTTCATCGAAGTTTGCAGAGCTCGCGATTAAATGAAAAGGAAAAATTATAAGAAGCTTAAACTGAAGTTGCTCATTCGGGCATTTATTCCGAAGTTGGTCGTCCGCCTGTTTTTCGACTGAAAGCCTAATGAAAGCTACGACAGTTTAAAATTTACCAATTTTTTACGTTCAGTTGCCTGATTTTATGTTTCGTTCGGATACCGCGCGGGCTGGAGATGTTTATATTTATTATTAATACGTAATTGCTTTCTTGCATTTTCGTACGCACATATGCCCTGGCGCTGTTATAGTTTAACGTCGCCATAAAATGGAAAATTTACGGGAGAAATTGACTTTGTGGGTAAGAAAAGGAGGGTGTCTTATGTAAGATTTGCATGGCACTGTTTGTCTAAAGTGCCTAATTCCTTTAAATAACGAAGGTTTCTTACTCGTTTTCGGTGGCGATCACAGTGAGAGCTTCGGCTCTCTTCTCCCAACCTGTCTATATATATATATGAGCTCCTGCGTAGCCTAGTCGGTAGCGCGCTCGACTTCAATGCGAGCGGTCCCGGGTTCGATTCCCGATGGGGGCTCAAATGGGGGAGCTGCTGTGAATAAAAGACAGTGGCGATCACAGTGAGAGCTTCGGCTCTCCTCTCCCAACCCGTCTGGTCAGCGTGGGAGCAGTAGACCAACTCCTCCCTTCGGGGAGAGGCCTCATCCACTAGTGGATTGAATATGGCTGTGATTTATATATATATATATATATATATATATATATATATATATATATATCTAAAGTACCTACCCTAACCTAACCCACTGTATATGTACTTGCAATCAGTAATGAAAGGCGTAAGTTGAAAATAAAACAATCACAGGCTCGTAGCCAGCCTAAAACCGAAAGAAGAGGGGGGGAGGGGCTAAGTATATGACAATATTCATACATACAAACTATATGTACGTATATTAAGTATTCTTCTCAAGGGTGCGTGAACTATTTTCAAGAGTGTATATAACATTTCACCCCTATCGAAGACGAAGAATCCGTTTATCTTAAACGGCATAAATAATGCATGATTTATCGGATGTGGTTTACGAATTCGAAAATAAAATGAGACAGGGAGGGCTTACTGAAGAAAATACTAGGCCACGCTTTATCGGCATCGAAGATTTTCCGAACCCGGAACTTCTTAGCATCTCGGCAGGGAACAATGACAAGAGTTCAAAGGCGGGGTATTCTCCAGGCGCGTTTCAAGCAAAAAATGGTAAACACAGTTGTTTAAAATGTCTAAGTATATTGAATGCATTTGCAAGTGTAAATGAGGGGAAATCGTGAAAAGTATGGAAAAATGTGTGCATACGGCACGAAGTGCATATATTGCAAAATTATTGGAATGCAATGTTGTAGCCACGATGCGCCCATAAATGTAACTTTCGGAAGTGAAATAGAGGAGAATAGTGAAAATCTGAACAAATATTTTGCACCGTATCGCACGTATTATGAATAATGAAGTTTACGAGCGAACTTTAGGACACGTGAGCAGGATTTTATAAAACCATTAGAGATTCCATTCGTGAAGTACAGCATAGACATTTAATACATTACCTACTTTAATTAGTTTCAGATGCGAAAATAATCGATGCACTACTTATATTACACCACCCTTTTGCTTCGAACATGCACTGCTTTAAATTACGTGTTTACAAACAATATTTATCAGAATGAAAATCAGCTACGCACCTCAACTTCATACTAGCTTGCACTTTCCCTTGAATGAACATCAAATCTCCGTCATATGTGAGGAGAACTACATGATTGGACTCCACAGCATTTTCTCCTCTTTCAATTAGTTTCCGTTTGTCACCGAAAAAGTTTAATAGCCATTACTTCTACCACTTACTGCCTACGTTCCTACCATCAAACATACTTGACTGTTCACTGTTGTTTAGACTTGACCCCCGCCGCTGCTATATCAACCAACCGGATATGGCGTCAAGGCTTTAGTCCTCCATTAAGCTGAAATGCACAGTAATAGGTAAGTTGTTACATTGCCAGCTACAGCCCTTAGCCATAAAAAAAAAAAAAAAATACAAACCCAGTTTACTTTACCATATACTTATTTTCTAACTATTTCTTATACTTAGTTTCTAACACAATATAATGATAATTGTATTATTCATTAGATTACTTTGTTGTCATGACATACCGTTCTGTTCAATTGACCGTATTTAACTATTCAAAAAGGGGGGGGCTTTTTTTCACAGAAACATCGAAATAAGGAATATACTAACTGAAATTAACCACAATTTGTAGATATTTCTATTGTTTCAGCCAACCTAACAGTTTGAAACATGTTTTGTGTATCGTGTTGTGTTTGTAATTCGGCTGGTCCTTATATTCACGCAGGTGTATCACTATCGAACGTACCTTCCGACGTAATGTCAG
Source organism: Lepisma saccharinum (assembly GCA_022664845.1). Lineage (NCBI taxonomy): Eukaryota > Metazoa > Arthropoda > Insecta > Zygentoma > Lepismatidae > Lepisma > Lepisma saccharinum. The sequence goes on along the minus strand of JAGDQP010000650.1, from coordinate 110,233 downwards.
AGAATTAAAAAATTAAATGTTCTAGTGTATCAAATAATTCTTTAATTGTACATAATTCATTTTTGATGAGTTTAATATTCTGTGTGTACGATACGAACAGTTCATAAAATTTAAACGAAAATTTAATGTAGCATGCTGCCGAATATGAATCACTTATAAACTGACAAAGAAATAAACCAGAATTATTAAGATATTGAATATGGTCTTTTGAGGAGTCTACGTAATCACTTTCTACAGATGAGGTGCTGAGATTAAATCTCGTGATATCGGTAAAAGAAACAGAGTTTCATTTACATCAACACAGAATAACAAAGAGAAATGAAACTTCAGATGAATGGAAAAGGCGAGAAGTTAAAATATGTACAGTGGATACTATTAAAGGATTTCCCTGGCCATAGGTTGAGACTCCTCTTATCCTGCGCTGACGAGGCAAACTTTGAATATGAGATTCATATGACAAGTAGCAATATGGATAGGAATTATGTTTCTAATACGACAACATTGTTCTCAACTTGTTTCTCTCATACATTTCTTCTTTTCTTATCATTTATTAATGAAACGTCGCCTTCTACACAGAACTTGTCACTTTATAAAACCTTCCTGTTACATAAAATTTCGTGTGCTATGAACACTTGTAGTATTAATTAAAGCTAGTTGATGTGTTTTTTCCAATGACTTTTCGTAGCCGGAGAGTTCTCTTTGTAGGTGACACCACTTGTATTTTTGATACATATGATTTACTGGACTACAAGGTATACATAGAATTAAGAGAGGTGGTGATCGTGGGAAGAGCAGGACACGAATACCATCCTGGTCCTCTAGCGGCTATGATTCGTATTAGTTATGTTTGGGCAATCTAATATTTTGGCATTATACTGTATTCAATTAGACCTTTCAATTGAGGTACAATATGTATGTGTATGGGGGGGGGGGGTAGGTGGTGTCACTTCTCTACTTGTCCTTGTTAGAACAGTGTTAGTATCATGACCGAGTGCTAATAAGGGTTTACCGATATAGCTGACTATACGGAAAAGCTGATTCCCTTTACTTTCTTATCCTTTAACATAATTGATTTTACTATACTTTTTTTTACCTAAAACTTTATTTTAACCTGTTATATAACAGTTCTATAGAGTAGCCTTGATTTGTTATTCTGAGCTATTTTTTACACAGCATTTTTTTCAGTGTAGGTATGTATAAGTCCTCAGTGGTGCAGTGGGTCACCAGGTACCACTATTAAGATACTGTTTTGACCTTCAGACAGTTACTCGTACATGTCTCCTTAGGCCAAGGATCTTAGAGAATCATTGAATTTTACAGTATTTTGGATAAGACTGTAACCGATCACATAGCGCATATATCTATCTGGATGTTCAACCCAAAACAGATCACGTAGCATTTATCTCTGGATGTTCAGACAAAAATCTTTCTTAACACTGTTACCAATATATCTTTGTACGGAAAAGGTAAGAGAGTTAAAACAATTATGTTATGTTTTCAGCTTTACTTCATTTCCTCTCTCAACCTGCTGGCGATTTTAATTCTAATAAATGCTAATGATTAATCAATACGAAACAATAAAACAATATTGAATAATAAATAATTTTAATTTTATTTCACAACATTGAGCGCCATCTGTTGGGTTTTAATACACTTCTCTGTTCTTTATAATAAGTACAATGTTCTACGTTCGATTTCCGAGAAGACGTGCTATTTTATTTTATTTTAAAAGTGCTTTTTATGCTCCTATTCTTTTATTATTTTTTTTAGTCAAATCTTGTGCTCTTCAGCGTTAAGTGTTAAGTAATTCTACGGTTATTTTATGACGCCGTCAATTTGGGTAATCACACTTTTAGTTTACGACCTTCTGTCTTTCTTTTATGTTCCAATATGGAACTAGGCAAAAACAGCATAAAAAACAAAAGAATAAATCATAAAAGCCACACATAAAGAAGGAGATCCTTTAAAAGACTCCTTAAAAAAAATAACATAAAAAACATTGAAGCTATAAAACAGTCAGAATGAGCTGTAAACGTGTCTATACATCAACGCAAAAATCTAGGCAAATTATCAGTTTTATTTTATTATTATTTTGTTATTGACGTCATCAACATACAGTGTAAGTACAATACTTCGAAATAGTATGTTTATTTTCAATATGATGTAACAATAATTGCTATTATCTCTTATATAACAGTATCATTTGTTTCGTTTTTGTTTTGAATGTGTCTTTTTTGGTATACAATTGTTCTCATTGAATACATAAACAGGTACATTAATTTTATTGTTAAAAAATTAAAATACTAAATCCAAATGGGGATTAACATACGAATTGGCACTTTTGTTGATAACGGTATGAAGTAAAAAAATAATAATAATCATTGTAATAATATTCGAAAAGTACATTTGGCTAAAATGCTGGAAAAGAACAATATAAGCTTGTAACGACGTGGCGGAGGAGGGGTTAATATGATTTATTTGAAATAAGGCAGTCGTATGGAAAATTTATACATGGAAATAATAATAATAAAATTAATGTAAACAAACGATGGTAGACAGGAAAAAAAAAAGACTAGTATTTCAAGACATGGATTTACGTTTTAACCGTTTATCAAAAAGGACGTTCATGACTCGTGTAAATGTGATCAACGAAGTTATATAAAAGTTAGTCAAGAAACATTTACGTATGCAGAAAATTTGCATATGCATATTCGTCAAAGTCGTCGCTGAACGACACAAGTTAAAGGGTCATAAAAATCGTAGATACAGATTGTTTCTTCAACTGATAAGGTCATGTGTTTAATTTCGACAGTATTGCTAACTCCGACACTCCATGTCGAACTCTTAGTTGTGATTGTTGCCCCTAGATGGCATATTTGAAAGGAACGTTTGGATACAAGTATGTAAAGCGAATCTTCCCCTAAGGTCCATGTTAGTTCTATGCTGCCAGGGAAATTCTGTTTTTATCAGTTGGAAGTTCGATTTTCGGAAGGTTTCAGATAATATATATCACATTGCTCTTACAACGGTGCAGTTCCGTAAGTTTTTGGACCGTCCATATTTATATTCCTTCGGATGCCGAGTAACAGTGCCAGTGATTCCGCCAGATCCCTCGCAGAAAGCTGTACTGTACGTACTCGAACTACCCATTAGCCAAGACAAAATATGTTGCATTGAATCAGCTTATGGACATCCAGGCCACGACTTGAGCCAAAGTTGCCTAAAGGCCTTAAAATTAAATTCAAATTGTACATTCAGGTTGCAGCGTACTGTAACATCCGCTTTGAGTCACCCTCGTGTAGACAAATGATGATAGAACCAACAAGTTATGCGCTAAACTTTTACACGCAATAAACTAAACTATTTTGGAGTCACACTTTCATTATTGCTAAAGCTGAACAGTGAACACCTCACTATGCATCGCTGCTGAAGTCGTTATAAAAAATATTTTCTACATTTCCCTGATATAACCTAGATGGTAGCAGTAAGCTTTGTTCATACTTTTCCGCCTCTTCTGATTGTGAACAGAGAATCTTGAGATGGAAATTATAGACGTGTACGCAGTGAATAGTGGCTAGCTCGTTATTCAAAATGTGATATATACTTATTATTTTTGTAACATATTTAACAAAAATTCGTAGCTATCATGAAGTATAGACTTTTGTATTCAAATATAATTTTAATAAACTCATATTTCGATAAAATGAAGGAATTATCTTATTCGAGCTAACTTTAGATAAACCAAAACAGCAACGTGGAGGGGCACGCTGAAATTATTTAGATACTCCAAATAATTGCAATATATTTATTTCCAAAGCCTACATTTTTTTAAAGTATTCCCCTTGAGTGTCGATGCACAGCTGCATTCGGTGGAACCAGCTGGCGAAGGCCTCTGACCATGCCTCTTTTGAAAGACTGTCAATTTCGGCTTTGTAGGCAGACAGTGCCTCATCTTTGCTGCTGAAACGCTATCCTCTGAGCTTCTGCTTCACATTTGGAAACAAAAAACGTCATATGGGGCAAGGTCAGGGGAGTACGGTGGATGTCCCAGCATTGCGATCTTCTGTTCTGCCATGAACTCCTCTGTCCTGTCTGCTGAATGTGCTGGTGCTTTGTCGTGGTGCCAGAGGAGTCCACGGCTGTCTGTTTTGGGACGCTGTCTCTTCAGGACTTCAAGGGCTTGTGGTACACAGACAGTGACATACCATGATGCAGTGACTGTTTTTTGTTCTTCAAGTACTACTGTGGCCACATGACCGCTCTTTCGGAAACACGAAACCACCATTGCTTTCCCAGCACTTTTGTGGGAGAGGCTTCGTCGTTGAAGCACCAGATCGCCGACTGCTGCTTAGCTTCCGGTCATATTAGTATATCCAGGATTCGTCACCTGTGACCACTTCTGAAACCCGCTTGGACCTCCCACTGTCAAATTTCTTCATGAAGTGGCACCAATCCACTCTGGCTTGTTTTTGGTCTTCAGTGAGGAGGTGTGGCACCTAGCGGCAGCACCGTTTGGAGACACCTAGGTACTGGCGGGTGATCGTTTGCAACGCTGCCGATCCGATGCCTAGGGTTGCTTCTATTTCGGAGTATGTCACATGACGGTCCTCTTCAATTATTTTACTTACGGCAGCAACGTTTTCTTCAGTCACAACCGTTGGCGGACGTCCAGGGTGAGGTTCATCTTCAAGGGACCTAACTCTCTCCTCCCACGCTTGAATTCCGGAAACCAATTAAAAACAGTTGCTCGTGAAGGGGAAGTCTCACCGAAAGTGGTAGACAAAAGATCAAAACTATGTTGCTGTGTTAAACCACGTCTAAAATCATAATAAATCATAGCACGCCAATCGCGTCTAATGAGCTCCATGATGAGTTGAGAAATGAGCATGCAAACAGTTGACAACTAATGGGCTGTAGCGAGCAGCCAATGAGGAAACAGCATTCAAGGTCAACATTCTATAAATAGAACCACTTGCTTCACGTTGGCGGTGTCGATTTTCCGCTAGTTCTAACTAGTTTTGCGTATCTAAAATATTTCAGCATGACCCTCGTATTTGAAACATAGCTCAATGGTTGGGTGTTTTTCCATTCTGTAAGTTGAGAAGCACTGCAACTATTCGCTGTCAATTGGGATGTCTATATATCAAAGAGTTCAATGAATATTTATAAGTAAAAGATTTTTTTTGTTTCTGTTTATTTTTTAAAATATATGGGAAACCAAGGTAAGAGTAAACGTGAGATTTACGTAAAGCTGGCAACATCAGGAAACAGCTGAACAACGAAAAGTAGTAATCATGGTTGCAACACGGTAAAAGGAAGACAACGCTGAGTTTGTACCGGAAGAGAGTAATACGTACTTGTGTTGATAGTTATGGTAGTTGATCAAAGTTTCTGCAGGTACAGTAGACTCGCGATTATCCGAGGTAATTGGGACCGAGACCACCTCGGATACGGGGAAACTCGGATAATACGGAGGTTAAGTGCTATTGTCGTAAAAATAGCGAAAAAAAACGTGAAAATATACAAAATTGGTTTATTGTAAGAGAAAAAACATTAAATAAACAAAATCACAGACCTATAAGCAAGTAGAAACATGAACATTTCCGAACTATATGTAGGAGACAGGTGGGTTAATAATTCCTAGAACTGGTCGTCTTCATATTCGCGCAAAGTGACGGCTCGTCAAACATATAAACATCGTTTCTCGCTGTAATTGTCCCGCTATTAAGAGCTTTATTTTTCTTATTTATCTTCCGATGGCTGGCTCGGTTAACCCGGAGGCTCGGTTGACCGAGACTCGGATAATCGCGAGTCTACTGTAAATGTTACTATAGTTTATAGCGTAATTTCTATTCAAGGTTGAAGGTTGTAAATATTCCTGGGGAAAATTGTATTCTTGAGTATGTAGTTAGGGTAGTTGACGAAAGGAACCCATGTCAAGGTGCGCATTGTTTTGAAGAACAATAGTGGTAGGTCAAGATTGTAATGAGTAAGAAGAAACGTATGGCGTGCTCTATGCAAACGCTGGTCTCACGAACAGTGCTCAAACTTCGACTCTCCAAAAAAAAAAAAAAAAAAAACTGTACGTGTGAGATTATTTTCAGTGATGTTTTTATTCAGTGCTCAGTTTCTCTTTTCACTTTATTATTAACATGCTTTTATAATTTTATAATTTCAATTAGATTGAAAATATTTTTAACTCTTAAACGGGAAAATATATTTGTTATTATAATGATCAACCTTTCATGTGTTGTCCTTATCTTAACAAATTTTAAAAAATCTAAAAAAAGTTCAATCTTGTCCTGGTTTACCATATTTTTTAAGAAAAGAGTGAAGAAAGAAAATCGGAAGCGTTTGAAATGTGGACAAGGAGACGAATAGATAAAATCAATGTAATCATGAAATACTGAAAAGAGTGAGCGAGAGACCAAAAATAGTAGAGATAAAAAGGAAGAAAAGGAAACTGGTTAAGACATTGGCTCAGGGTTGTCAGGTTCCCATAACAATATTTCACTCAAAATACTTAAAAATTTCCCTTTTTTGTAAACATTTCTCGGATGCTAAGTTTACTTTAAACATTGCCTGAAATTGAAACAAAAAGTACCAAAAAAGAATCAACAAAATTTCCCGATTGTACATTTATTTTCCTTTTTACCTTTCTTCTGCCCCATATTTTCCCGTTTTCCTGGAGATTTCCCTCCACCTGACAACACTACATTGGCTGCGCAGTGAGTGTACAATGAGAGATGTAATTGAATGTATAGTTGAGGGGGAAGGAAGAAGAGGAAGAACATGGATCCAGCTCCTGTACAGGATTAAGGAAGATAAATCGTATTCTAAGAAAAATGAAAAGTGAACGTTCGGGAGGAATGGAGCACGTTCAGGGATTTGCCGCTTTGTGACCGTACTGATCAAATTTGTATTCTACTTTTCTTATGGGTCGTAAAAGCTGAGTACGAAGATCCTCCTTCTATGAATACAACAATTATAACAATGGAGCCTTACATATTGTTCACAGCAACTTTTATTCCGTATTGCAACGAACATTTGAGTACAATAAACAGGGAAGATAGAATGTAATTGTTGATGAAAATAACATGTGAATAAATGAAACAGAACAGGCTTTAAGCATGAGTAAGAACGGAACAGGAAAATAATTTATCTTTTGAAAAACAATAGCATTAACTGTAGTTTATTAGTATAATGTTAAGGTACTTGACAGCAATTACGATAAGTAATGTTCTTTTCTTCTAATGTGTCACACAGACATTTGAAAGTGACTTTTCTCCAAACTGATAATACAGGGTGTCCGAAAAGTCCTTCCCTGATTACAGAAATTGATAACTCAGGCTAGAAATAAGATAGAAATATGAAACTTGTGTTGAATTGTTTACAAACTATCAAAGTTTTGTTCACACATCAGTAAACTTCCACATGAGCACCCTTGGTAGCACGTAGCACATCGAGGCGATATTCAATTTCCGTCCACACATTAGCCAACATCACTGGAGGGATCGATGCAACGACTGTGGTTATCCGTTGCCGCAGGGTTTCAAGATCTGGTACAGGTGTTCGGTAGACCTCGTCCTTGACATAACCCCATAAAAAGAAGTCTAATGGGGTTATGTCAGGAGAGCGTGGAGGCCAAACCGTTGGCCCATCACGACCAATCCATCGCCCAGGAAAGGTCATATCGAGATAGGCACGGACGTCCAAACCCCAATGAGGCGGTGCACCGTCTTGCTGAAACACGACATCGGGGTGATACTGAAGCAGCTGAGGAACAGCATACAGTTGCAACATGTCCAGATACACTGCAGATGTGATGGTAGCCTCAGCGAAGAAGAATGGCCCGATAATTCGATCGTGCAACAGCGCGCACCAAACATTCACCTTTGGACTGCCCCTGGTGCACTCCATGACCAGAAAAAACAGAAAAAACAGAAAAGAAAAACTTTGAGAGGTCGTAAACAATTCAACACACGTTTCATATTTCTATCGTATTTCTAGCCTGAGTTATCATTCTTTGTAATCAGGGAAGGACTTTTCGGACACCCTGTAAATTTCCTCGTTTTTTTTTCTTTGTGGTTAATTAGTTTTTACTTTTTTCTTTTTCTTTCAATAATTGACTGCAGGAGTTTTAAACGTGCTTTTAGACAGCAGATTGCATTTATTCTTGTTTGTAGTCAGTCATCAAGTGATTTTTTTTAATTGACACGGAAAAATTTGTCAGCAAAAAAAAGGAAGAAAAGAAAAAAACATCTATAAGATATATTTGCTTGACTTCTCTACAATACTATTTTTCTTTTTTTTTCTTTTAGCCTTTAACTACAAGTGCTGTGTAGCCATACAACCGCTCTGTCCTTCTGTCAATAACTTTCAACTTAGAAATTATTAGAGCTAGAGATCTGGTTGATGTGTCGTTGGAAAAGTTACAACGAGACGAGTTCAAACACGTATAGATCATGCACATTGTAAGGGCAGTTTATTAGATACAGGGCAACTTATAACTTCGGAACTCCTATGACTACGAAGGTGGTTGAAGAGTTGTTAGAAACATCTCGGCGAAACGAGTTCAAACCCGTATATATAAATAATTATGATTACAGATGCGGGTCTTTGGAAAGGTCATCCGTATCACATTCATCCAGATCGCAAGGGCGGGTACTCAGTTCTGGGGGCAATTTCAATTCAGGAATTACTACGCCTATGAAGGTGTCAATAGAAAGATCTCGGCGAGACGTGTTCAAGCCCGTATCGATAATTCAGATCACAGGGGCGGGTCCTGTGATCCCCGAAGGGAATCTCAACTCAGAAAATACTCGACTTAGAAAGGTGGTTGAGGTGTCGTTCGAAAGGTCTGTCCTCAATTTTTACAACGAAACCTTGATTATTCAAATAGGATGTTCACTGCTAAAGGCTGGCGGTAGTTAATATGCAAAATCCCCCGACGAGGCTCCTTCTCACTTGTTTCTTATACATCTTGCAATATTCTGCTTGCACTAATGTTGTGTCATATAAATTCTTTATTGCCTTTTCTTCTAAATTGTTTCGTGGAAATGCTTCGTCACAAGACGTTCCACTTACTTGAATGTTAACATGTTCTGGTCTTAACACTCTCCAGGTGTAAAAGATTTTTTTTTTTCATGAACCTGGCTCGTAGCTTTTATAGTTGTGCTAACCGTGTACAATACTCAAGCATAAGGTTCCAAATATTATATCTTCACATCACAGGTTTAAAAACCACATAAGTTTTAAGTTTGATATTTTAAAATTTTTATTATCTACCCATCTTACCATCTCTCAAGATTTCGGATATTTTAGTAATTATTATTATTATTATTATTTTTTTTTTTTTAGCAGATCGAAGGGAAAAGTTGCCATAAAGCATAATTATTATTATTTCTCTGTATACAAGGTGTAAAGGAAAGATGGTTATAAAATTTGTGAGGTGAATTCTGACATTGAAACAAGAAGAAGGATCATATAAACATGGGTCAAATTCCGTTACTTTTAGAGATACAGAGTTTATAACTTGGAACCTCAAATCGACTCCTTACAATGGTAAATACAATGAATATTTCGCAAAAAAACTTAAATGATGCATTAAAATAAAATTCAGAAGGTGATTTGCATCAGTACAGTGGATATTAGTAGTTAGGAAGTGATGTCACAGGGTCATCAGTGTTGCCAAGCTGGTATATTATTTTTTTTAAAAAAATAACACTACTTCATTTTTATGAATATGTGACATCCTGTAGTGTTGGACGTAAAACAAAGAGTACAGCGTTGCAAGCTGTGAAACTTAACCCCCTCTTTTGAAGTGACGATACAATTTTTCATCCTTAACCTGGTATAAAATTCACAGTTTGCAACACTGCGTTGTTGACATTACGTGTGTTGTTTACAATCACTAGGGGATACTACTCATTTGAAAAAAATAAACGATATAGCAGTTGGCAACTTTGACAACCCGATAACATTACTTTTTAATTTCTAATATCCACTGTATTGATAGGAATGAATCACCTCCCGAAAACTAAATTTTATATTTAATGCATCATTTAAAATTTATAGCGAAATATTCATTGTATTTACCATTGCAAAGAGTCAGTTTTTGGTTACAAGTTGCAAACACTGTATCTTGAAAACGAAGTAGATTTTGCGCCATGTTTATATGCACATTTTTAATTATTATTATTTCTATGTCAGGATTCAGCTCCCACAGTCTGTAACTATCTTTTCTTTACACCTTGTATTTCAACCACTGTTGTTAAGCTATCAAATGTTTTAGATTAAATTTCCTTCACACGAAGATTAATTTGAGAAATAAACAGAAAAAGTGGGTCGTTTCCATGACCTGAACTCGAATCTGGATCTCCCAGTAGGCTCGTAGGGAGAATCTGGATCTCCCAGTAGGCTCGTAGGGAGCCGAAAGCCGTAGGCGGCGGCTTGGTCAAATTTAGAGGGGCTAAGGCTATGACAATATTCATACTAACATACTATATGTATGTATGTGAAGTATTAGTAGAGGGGCTAGGAAAATTATAGGAGGGTTAACCCCCACTAACCTCCCTTGGCTACGGGCCTGGCTCCCAGCAGCTGGCTGCGAATGAATAATTAAACTACCATAGTCGCGGCTAATCTCTGTGTATATGAAACATTCCTCTTGCCGTAGTTAAACCAGCTACCGTCTGTTAGCGTCTAAAACCACTCCACTATACGTTGAGGCTTCTTTGTTGACCACGTTTTTGTGTATTTTCAAGTATCAAATCGTTCCTGAATTCACACTGTACTTTTTCCAAACCAATTACTGTAGAATTTATTGAGTAAAAGTGTTTTCATTTCTTGAGATATTTTTTTAAAAAAAATCGTGAGTGCAATTTATTTTTTAGTACAAGGGTAAATTACTTAAGTAGTTAAAAATGATAGTTGTTTCCAATGACGTTTTAAAGCTTTAGACATGAATCTTGTACTAATGCATAATGCTTAAAAAGAAAAGTATTATAGTGAATTTCTTTTAAAATAACAAACATATACTAATACTCCTAATTTAAAATTTATTTATTCGAGATTTTCACATACTCTTCCACATTTGCAAAAACAAACATAAAAAATTTAATAAACACTTCACATGAACAACTATGAAGGAATTTAGTTCGTAATTTTCCCGCTAGATGGCAAATCATATTCGAAAATTTGCTGTCATCTATGGAGAATTGAGTATACCACATTCTAACATTTTCTGTGCTACGCGAGTCCGATGATAGGTTCTTGAAGACGAATTCTGTTTTTTTTATTATTATTATTGTTTGGCATTATTTTCATGAACGAACGAATAAAAATGGTATAATTTCTTGAGTTAAGCTCAGAATTCGTAAGTGGAAGCAAAATGCCCACTTTTCGTGAATTAAAAGCACATTTTCAGAAAATGTTAATAACTATGTATCTACTTCAAGCAATTTCTTGAGTGTCTAAAATATTCTGATTAAGCTAGCCCAACCATTATCTGCACCTCTCATCATTCTTTTCAATAGGCGCTTTTCGGAGGGTTATTTCCCGAACGCCTGGAAACAAGTAAACATTACTCCAGTTTACAAAAAAGGTGACAAGTCATGTGTTAATTCATATAGACCCATTTCTCTTCCTTCTGTCCTCGGCCTAATTTGTGAAAGTATCATCACAGACAGGATTCAAAAACATGTCCTCCCATTTCTTTCTCCCTCCCAGCATGGCTTTGTACCGAATGGATCTTGTGAAACCAACTTAGCTGTCCTACTGTCTCAAGCCACAGATGCCCTAGCAAATAGACAAGAACTTGACGTCATATACCTAGACTTCTCCAAAGCATTTGAAATTGTCAATCACAAACTTCTTATACACATGCTTGCTTCCAGATTTAGTATACACGGACCCCTCCTTCAGCTTCTAACATCATATTTGACTGACAGAGAACAACGTGTCGTCTTCCCTGGTAGCACATCCAAGTGGCTCCCCATGCTTTCAGGTGTCCCTTAAGGAAACTCCTTAGGGCGAGTTTTATTTTCCCTCTTCATTGATGACTTATGTGAACAGATAGATAATTCTTGCTCGGTACTTCTTTACGCTGATGAATGCAAAATTTTTAAGACAATTAAATCTACAGAAGATACTTTCTTCCTTCAAGCCGCTATAAACTCTGTTGAAAGGTGGTGCAAAAATTGGTTACTGAAAGTCAATCCTTGCAAAACTGCTGCAATGCGTTTCTCACTCAAAACACATTACACAAAATTTACATACACATTAGCCTCATCCTGTATACCATGGGTAGACCATTACAAAGATCTAGGTATCATATTTGATGAAAAACTTAATTTTACTCCTCACATTGAATTCGTAACTTCTAAAGCACTCAAACTTCTTGGACTTCTCTACGGGTTTACCAATATTCACGATTTCAGAGCTCTTCGGTCATATTTTCTCACTTGTGTACTCCCTACTATCGAGTACTGTTCATCTACCTGGTCTATGGCTTGTGAAACTAACTTATCTAAATTGTACAAAGTACAATATTTCTTTATTCGTATTGTGCAACACAGGATACCCAACCTCCAACATAATTCTAACTTAGACATTTTGAAGTCTCTTGACTTGAAAAACATAGACACCCGAAGAAAACTAAATGACTTAAAACTTCTTTATAAAATAATGCAAGGCACACTCAGGACCAAACGACCTTCTTCCACTTTTTAACCTAAGAGTACGCAGACAAAATTCTCGTTCACAACATCATTTCTACCTCTCAAAACCAAGATTGTGTTTGGTCCAGCGATCTCTTGTATATAGATTATCACATTTTTACAATACTCTTCCTTTGCCACCAGATTTTTGCTTCAGTAAAAGTAAATTTCTAAAAAATTATGAGAATCTGAAAAAAAAATTTTTTTTTTTGAAAAATGAGCTTATTCCTACTGTATAATTATTTGTTGTTATTATTATTGCTATATCACATTGTTACAAGAACGGTGTAAAATGGCCCTTGCTGTATCCGTGCTAACTTCTAGTATATAATAAATAAAAATAAAATTCGCGAAATTCTACTATCCCTACTAATTACAAAGAAAAATGTAATTGTAATTGTGACTTTGTCTCTCGTTTGATAGCAGTCGTTGAAAGTTGGTTGGAACAGTTCACAACAAAATATTGTTTGTTACACCACCTACGGCAGACAAAAGTGTGGTAGTACTAGTTACTATATTTACGGCACAATACTGCACTACCACGATTATATAGAAAAAGTAGTACAGTAGTTACCTCTGAGAAGTAATGAATGAATGGACCGTTTTAATGGTGTGATTTCCGTGTAAGCTTTCTAGTAGACCCTCCCTGAAACAGGTAAACTATGTCATGAATCGGGATTCACATCACCTTCCCTTTCCCACGGAAGTGGTTCGTTCTCCTCCGGCCATCATCGCATTTACAGCGCCCTCCGGTGAGCGCGTATTAAAGTAACGAAGTGAAAGTCAAGGGCAATGGTGATGTCTCTCTGAAACCTATACAGCATTGTAATAAGGTTACACTGTATCCGGTGGGATCAAACTTCTTTTGTCTCATCCTGCATTTTTATTGTTTTTTTCTTCGCCCCCTGTGACTTCTCCCTTCTTGTTTCGGTATATCGTTTAGCGCTTCGAGAGAGGAAAGTGATACTCACTTCATGTTCTCTTTATCCGTTCTCTTCACGTTTTTATCGAGTTCATTTCTATGCAAAAATTACTTTAAAAGAAGAAAGCACTTTCCTTCCCCTTATCCACGCCTCTTCCTTTGTGATGGACTTATTTCTGTCTTGAGAATTTTCTGTACTTTCAATTCATTTATGAAGAAACTGCATGCTTTTCGCGACATTAATATTACGAGGACATGCTGAAAAGTAATGCCTCCTATTTTTGTGAGGAGAGGCTGGAAAGTTGAAGTTATCAGTATAAAACAAACGCAGGTACTGTACATTACTATAACATCAATTTGCAACTCTCAATAATTAATTAATTTTCCACTTAATCGCCATAGGGGTCAACACACTTCTCCCAACGTAATGCCGTCAGTATAACATTGTTCATTTTGGCGACGGAACCACATCCGCACTTCTTGCTTCACTACATCGTCCGATTAAGAATGAAGGCCTCTCAGATGTTCCTTAAGTTTCGGGAAAAGATGAAAATCAGATGGAGCCATATCTAGGATGTATGCAGGGTGAGATGGGATAGTGAAACGAAGGCTATGAATCTTTGTAGTTGTCATTGCACTATTGTGAAGGCAAGCACTGTCATGTTGATTGAAAGGATTCGTTTGTGGTCGAACTCGTCGAATCCGTGTTTTTAGTTTTGTGAGAGTGTTACAGTACTGATCAATGTTGATAGTCATCCACTTAGGCATGTTTTTCATGTGCACTACACGCCTTTTATCATTTAGTTAGCTTCTTCATTAAAATAATTCATTCTAATGTCTCTATACGCACTTCAGTAGGTTGTTTTCGAGGCAGCCCTAAGTTTATACGATAAATTATTTTTGCTTGAGATTCTTAGAAAATAAATTAGGTTTAATATACTTCCAATAAGTGAAATACGTTACCATTCGGGCTTGGAATGGGACCCTAGATCCCGATCCACACTACCCGGATCCTAATTGATCCGGTTCCGAATACTGGAACGAACCAGGTACTCCGATCCGGATCTTGGAACCGAGGATCTAGAACCAGATCTTGAAATGGGGCACCCGGATCCAGATCTTGGAACCGAAGATCGGAATCTTGGAACTGGGTAATAGCATACGATCTTGGAACCGGGTATCCGAATCCAGAGCTTAGAACAGAGTAGCAGGAACCAGATTTTGGAACCGGGAACCCAGATCCGAGACTGGAAACCGTATATCCAGATCTTTTTCTTGAAAGTTTATATCCTGATTCGGATCAGTTAGGATCCGGTTACCCGGATCCAGATCTTGAAATCAGGTATCAAGATCAGAATCTTGGAACCGCAAATCGAGATTTTAGAACCGAGGATCGGGATCCTGGAACCTACGATACGGATCTTGAAACCGGGTATCCGAATCTGGATCTTCGGACAGAGGATCCTTTAGAACATTCATCTCTCGGTTCCTTCAGGATCCTGTTCCGCCCACTCCTAATTTGGACGGAATCAATGAAACATTATAAAATAGAAATGAATCACAGCCATGAAACTTATATAGAATGCTACATTACGTAGGCAGAAATCCAGAATGTGATCCGCTCATACAGCAACTTTCTGCAGAAATGAGTAGGTTCTTATAAGGATTCATTTTGCGGAGACTATTTGGATTGTAAATACTTCTTTATATATTTGTGAAAAGAAATCTCCAGAATTCTGGTCACTCTCTCTCTCTCGTGAAATATTCTTGTTTGAATTCATTTCTCTTGCAGCAGACGAGAAAGGAAAATATACGTACTCAGAGAAAGAAGAATGAAAAAGTCGTCTTTTATACTTTCTTCAACAGAGGAAGTCTTTCATCCATTGTGGAGAAGATCAATACAGAGTTATACGTACGAAACCCGTTCAAGTGGGCACTGGAGATCTTTTAGAGTCATAAAAATGACTATGAACGTCACAGTTACTTAAATCTCTGTAAACACTACTTGAGTTAGCATTTGTGTTATTATTAAAATTCAAGTGTTAACAAATCCCTCCATCCTTTCTTTATACCGATGTTTATTGCATTTCTGTTTCGCGATGACACAGAAAGAATTGAAACACTTGAAAGGATAGTACTCCCTTTGAAGTTTGTTCCGGTTTCACTGGTTCTTTATACGATACCAGAGGGATCTTCAAATGATATAATCATTTCTTGTTGCGCAACATATACGTGCCGAGTATTCACGAACATCGAACGCTTCGTACTGTATTTCTACTGCCAGACGTCCGCTTATTTATTTTTAAATTTATTTTAGTCACACCAGATGAATGCAGGATGGTACCTGGACTAAAGCTCTGGATGCTATCTTTCTGATCACTAGTTCGAAAGATTGATCGCTGAGGTTTATTTCATTTTCGTCCGTACAAACAATTATGTAAATTTAATAAGAAATATCTCATCACGCTTTGGTGTCTGTTTCTAGCCGCTGAATTTTAACACAGATGCTGAATTTTAATGCACTTGACTGAATTTTAACACACTTGCTGAAATTTAACACAGTTGACTGAATTTTAACGCAATTGACTAAATGTTAACACAGTTGGAATTTGAACACTGTGGTTTTAACACAATATAATTATTTAAATTGACCAGTTGGCTACACGCAGCATTTTCTTGTTTCTTCTCAATCAATTTTTACGAGACATGATAATAAGAGCTATGTAATTGAAAATAGGCTGAAAATGATTGAATGCGAAAAATCTACTTTTCCAATACAAACATTTTGCATACTATTGTCAATGTCTTATGAAATGTTAAACATACCTGTGTATTAATTTTAGTCTTAAAAAATCTACAGGAAATCGTGCCATCTGTGAACAGTTGATTTGAATTTCTTTAGATCTTTCATTTTTGGTTTATTTTGATTTGTCAGCCAGACACTTTCACTATGCTAATGAACAGCGCTACTGGCACATATTGTAGAACATAGAACTTATTCTATTGGCGTATATATTAGTTATATGGTCATTTGAGGGATTCCCAACACCCTAAGCATTTTTCGTATCTTACGAAACATATGAAGCATTCAGATGAGATTTATGCGCGTCGACATAAAGCCTGTTGTCTCTTCTTTCATTTAATATACGCGTATGTCTGCACTTCTGAATTCTCTGGTAGCTGATGGTGTTTAAATGAAACTTGTGCCAAATGTCGGAATTGCCCTACTACATGGGGAATTCCGACATTTTATTAAGGCAATTTCGGCACGAAATGGAAACACGTGTAATCATTTGACAAATATCACTATATATTCAGTAATATTTTAGGGCGCATTGATATTGCATGTGGAAATGTCACCTGACAGATTATCTCAAAATGATATGATTTTAAAGGGAATAAAAGGCAAAAGAAATTTTATCGCATCTGTGGCTTTCCTCCTTACCTCTAAGAACGAAAGTCAAACAAAGGGCGGAAGAATTCGATCAGAATCAATTCAAATCACGCTGTATGATTGACAGTTTGTGTAGAGTTTCATAATGAACACCTGAAGGAGCATATGGACTCTCAGGGATTTTGTTGCTGAGTTAATTTCAGGAGTATCAAATCTATTTGTTAATCCCAATCCTTAAGAATCTCCGCTAAGGTCAGTTCCCATTTGATGGGAGCCCAAGTTCCCCCCCCCCCCCCAAATTATTTTTTGTATTATTCTTCATATGTCCCAGAACGTGTATCGGGGAACGTGAGGCCCTTTCAGCTGTAGCACGGCATATCCTATTTTTATCGCATCAAAACCTGAAGCTATGGTGCCTTTGTTCCTAGAGTCTTTCTAAGTCTTTCAGGAGTAGTTACGAATAATATTTGCTATGTATGGAAAATAGAGACATCCATGTACTTTACACGAATAGTGTCACATAGATTTTTGCGAAGAAAGTATAGAAATATACTAGTGGTGAAGATGTCGGAAGTATCCCATAATGTAATGTCGGGATTTCCTCAAAAGGCCTAATATTAGAAATATGTTAATTCTTGGAGTTTGTACCATTGACTAAAGGAAATGAAACTAGCTATGCACACACAAATCTTTTCCCTTTGATAGTGTGCAATGACTTCGAACTCCATGATCAACACTTGTTCATAAAAATTTAAGAACTAAAACTTCTATTTTAGAAGAGGGCCATTTTAGTCACTTTTTCTGGAAAACTTACCTTACAGATAAGATTCTGGTCCTTCACAAATACAACACATAAACTTATAAATTAGCAGAGAACTTCAGTACATTATGAAGTCTCTTCCTCGACTATTGTTTACATAACGAGCTAATTATTATTATTATTATTATCCAATTTACAGTGTTGCAAGCTTACAAGTTTCGGAATTCCCCAACTGTCGGGAATGCCCCTAATGATTCTAGTTATTGAACTTCTAAGGTTTACTTTTATCATTTACTTGGAACTGTGTCAATTTTGTTAGTTTTTTTGTTAAATCTGAAACGCATTTAAGTCCGAAACGTAATTATGTTTTGTTTTTTCGAATTTTAAAGTCCTCATTAATTAATAGATGGTGCTTTTATCAGTTGCTGTAAAATTTACTTTTTTGTCACTTTCAGTCTTTCAAATGACAGTATTCAATTGCTTTTATTGGTTTCAATACGTAGTTACACATGTAGATTGATAAATGTATTAAGTTTTCGCTCCACTTTACATTAAATTGTCGTTAAATACAAATGTATTCCACTGGTGTACAGTTAAGAAAGAAATCTTGTGAATACACACTTTCCGATTTCCTGTGTGATACCAAGATAGATAAATTATTATACTGCAAAGTTTCAAGGTTGTAAGAATATCTTTAATGACTATAATGTCTCTCCCATCTTTTGTTTTTTTAATGTGATTTTTTCTCATTTTCATAATGGCTTGAAGTAGAAGAAGAATCTCCGCGAAACTTTCTTTCTGTGTGAATTGTTAAGAAAAGTAGTTTCCAATTAAATAGAGCAATATTTGTACCGCCATGCCTCAGCAGTTACATTCCTATTTCGATGATCTGTGGATAAGTCAACTATCTTCGTAGCCTTAGAGCTCTTGAGTTATTAGTTGCAGATTGTCTCCATTAGCCACTATGGGGAAATAGAACCTCCATATCCCGGTCATCTGATCTGGACGATCTATATGTAGTTGAACTCGTCATCGAGATCTTTCAAACCACCTTGGTTGCCCTAGTAATCCTTAGTTAAATGTTACAATGGAGAAATAAAGGACCCATTTCTCGGGACTCGCTCTGGATTATGTATGCAGGTTTGAACTTGTCTCGCCAAGACATTTCCAACGATATCTCAATCACTTTCCTAGCCATAGTGGTAGCTGAAAGTTATCGACAGACAGAGAGTCGAACATAATGGTTATATAAGTCCCAGTTTTAATTGTTGTAGGCTAAAAAATCAGAAAAAAAAGTTATAATTTCTTATTACAGTGGATGTATGGAGGAATTAATTAAAATGTAGCAGAAAGTACACAGATAAAAGAAAACTACAACAAAATTTAAAACTACTAGATGACAGAAAAAATATTATGATAAACAAGACAAAGAGTAAATATTGAAGTCATAAAAATAAACAAATGAATGTTGCAAATTCTACATTTCATAGAAGGTACATTTGTAATTACATTTCATTAATTGCCTTCCGTGATTACAAGTTCGACTTCAAACATCCTTTAACAACACGAAACACGAAACAAAAACAATAAAAATCTTGACCAGACGAGACAACAGGAAAACATTAATTAAATGAAGAAAAAATGTGGCCGGATAAGATTTTTTTTTAAAGAAAAATAAAGCAAAAAATAATAGTCTCTTTCATTTCCGTCCACACTACCTTTTTTTTCCCTTTAATACTAATATTTACTTACATATTAGTTTACTCGCAATGTAGACAACACATGGACACACTTGAAATTACAATATTCTCATATGTAACTGGTTTTGTTTTGTTGAGGAATTCAAGAAACCGGCGAGAAGAATGTAAGACAGTAGACGCTGACAACACCCTCCCCCTTTGTCCTCTGAAAGCGTCCTACATTGAAGAACAAGCGGACACAGAATAAATAAATTAAATGAAAAGAGAGATCCAAGTGTCGATGTAATGATTTCTTTAAGGATGCGCATACGGAAGTAACATTTTCCACGCATTTGCTTTACCAGCTGATGCCCAGCGCCAAGAAAACATTTCCACCAGAACCAATTCCTCCACTTCTTTGGTGGCCCCTTTTGTCTTCTTGGCAGGAGAGCAAATGGTGACAACGGAACAGTTTGTTGTCACTATGAGGAACAGTCACTTAACACTATGCAAACGTAAAAGTGACTACAATGTGCGGTTGCTTTTGAAAGGAGCGTTCTTTCTTTATAACATATTATCTTTTGGAGTCATCTTATTTTGCACACGTGGAACTCTACACTCTACAATTATGAATGGACATGCATTCTCATACGTAGGAACAGTCAGTTTCTATTGTCTGGGGGAGTGTAACTTCTCTTCTCGCTAATGGAAATTTATATGCAACAGAGCAATTAGAACGAACCTGGTTTCCTTTTAGTTAATGTACGTATGTATGTATGAGCAGGGAGATATGCAGAAGGGAATATTGTGACCTTGAAATTAGAAATCATATGTGTTTATTGTAAAACTAGTGCTCATATTTTTTTTTTTAAGTCTTGAACACACAGAATGGTACAGTACGTCCCAGAATGAAATTGAGACTCTTGGTTTGGTAATTATTTAGAATATGAACTTAATTCATTTTAGGATTCTACGCTTCGAAATTTCAGCTTTCATAATTCCTGTAGCAACAAAGGTGAGTTACATATCCTGATTTTATACGATAGAAAGTCTCTTTAAAGTCCGTCTGAGTCGTTAAATATTAGTGTTGCCCCCGAGACGGGACACTAATGTCCCCGTTGGGTGAGTGGTAACGCTCGCTGCCTTGTAATCAAGGGATCCCGGGTTCGATTCCCGGTGGGAAGACAAGTGGTTCAAATCGCACTTTAAACTATAGGTCCCGTTCTTGGTAGCTTACCAGCTCGTTTAGGACGTTAATAACAATTCAATGAAACGAGACGAGACAAAGAAATGCCTATAGAAAACGAGACGGAACAGAACTCTCTCTCGTAATATAAAATTTGGTACATCTTTTTCACACGAGACATTTTTGAGGGTAAGACATTTCAGTGACGAAACAGCCTCAATCTCATCTAGTAACAACAGTCTACAACAGTTCTAAAACGTAAAAACTTGTCCATAATACTATTTTGAATATATTTCGGTATGATTCAGTCGAATTCTATGCAGCTTAAACACATTCATTAGAGACGTACGAAGGTAGTGCTACCATCTAGATTGGGAGACCGCTGTTTTATACTAACCTTAAGTGCATATCACTACTTAAATAAAATTTTAGAACAATTTACGATAAATGAAAACAAAAGACATATGAACCCCGCATGAATTACTAAGCCATTTATATAAACAGACAGTACAATTTAAGATTTTCGAAGCATATATTTACATTATTGAAACACTTTATCTCAGATGCGTCCTAAATGCTTATTTGAAGCTGAATACATATGTTTCCGGCAACTGATAATTATATATTTATTTAATCTTATTTATTTAGTAAACTCCTAAAACACCTCAGAAACTACTATTCATAGAACATATCAACAAGAACAACTACAACAAAGCGAAAATTTAGAAAGAAATCGGTCCTGGCTTTACTCAAGGTACAATCCCAGCATTTTTATGGTATGATCAAGGATAGACAAAGAAAACCTCAGTCAAGATAGTTGCCCGCTGAGTGTTAACCCACGACTTTCCGAATGCGAAGCCAATGCTCTACGAACTGAAAAACTACGGACGCTCGGCGTAAAACTCTGAAGAGCAAAGAGCGTTTGATAAGGAATAACCTTAGTATTGTATGCGAAAGTTGAGATTGGAAACGAAAGAAACTGAAGTTTATTGTTTACAATTTCATACAGAAATTGCATTTTTCGGTTAAATTGCGTCTTTTGGCTCAAGTTTAAATATTCCACAGGTTGAAGTCATTTAAGAATCCTGTAGAGAGAGAGCAGTCTGTGTTTAATGTTAACTATGATGACTGTGGTTCTTGGTGTGTTTCATTAATACCAACACACGAATACAGGAACAGAATCAGCCAACTACCTATAAAATAAGATCATTCTGTTACGGCAGTCACATTTCTTCAGGGACAGATATGAGACCTTCGCGAATTGTTGGCGAACATACCTAACTAACTTACTCTGTGGCTTATGGAACTCGCAAGTTCATCGCCACAGTAACAAACGTTCGCCATTGGATTCTATTCTGGGCAATATGAAGCCAATTTTCTTCTCGAAGATCTCTTCTAATATTGTCCTCCCAATACTACGACGCCTCGGCCTTCCCAATGGCCTTCTTCCATCCGCCCTTCCAACCAGGATAGAATAAAATCTTCGTTTTTCTCCCATCCGAGCTACATGGCCTGTCCACCTTAGTCGTCGCGATTTCATTATTCTTACAACATCTGGTGAATCGTACAGTCCGTGGAGTTCTTCATTATGCAGTCTCCTCCACTCTCCAGTCATCTCGTCCCGTTTCGGCCCGTATATCTTTCTAAAAACCTTATTTTCAAATACACGTAATTTATGTCCACCTGCTAGGGTCGTACTCCAACTTTCGCAACCGTAAAGTGTTACCGGCAGAATAACCGTTCTGTATATTTTCAATTTCAATTTCCTTGATATTTATCGCGATGTTAGAAGTTTTTGGACTGAATAGAAACATGCGTTCCCCGATACTAAGCGACTTTTAATTTCTTCCGTTACCTCATTTTTGCTTGTTACGTATGCTCCCAAGTATTTAAATTTGTTTACTTTCTCTATGATTTCATCCCTAATTCTTATGTTTTTGTTTCCTTCATTTGGCGGACATACCTGCAGTTGAAAATTTATTTGGAATGAAAAGGTAAGTTCATTCCATTCCAAAACTCGGTGATGTACGAAAACGGTCAATTATTTGCGAACAACCTGGTTTAACCATATATGGTGCGTTAATATGATTTGTTTAATTCAAATAATATATTTTATTTCTGGATCAAGATGAAATAACTGCCAAATAAAAAAAACGATAATACTATGTGGGCGGTGTGAAATTTGCAGACGATCGCATAAAGGAAGAAGATTATGTGGTGCTTGTAGATATTCCTGCCGGCGTTACAGGAGAAAGAAAAGAGCGCTGGCTTAAATTTAATTCGATATGATAATTCAAAGCCTCAAACGTCATGGCTTTGATGGACAAGATTTGAATTGAGATCAAATCCGAGACGGATAGATGGAAAAGAGCGAAATACACCCCCAAACCCAACCCACCCACGCACCCACACACACACACACACATCACAGACAGACAGACAGGTGAGAAAGAGAAGAAGATGAAGAACAGATTCTAGAAATAGACCCTCAATCAGAAACCCATCGCTCAGTAAGAAAGAACGTTGTCAATCACTCTCTTCTGTAAAGGAAATTTGTTTATAGGCAAAGGAATTCTCCTTGTGAGTGCACTAGGGTATACGGACGATCCTTGTAGAAGCAATCTTTAATCGAAAATCATGAAATAAAAACTAAACTCATGTAAGGAGTTGGGTACTATTTGCTTAATAGATTATACTTTAAATTTCTACGTCCTTTAAGTGATCTTAAACTTTGTATTTTGGGACAATTTTAGTTACTGATAACTGTGACCCGTCTCAGTTCTATTAGCTGTTAAGTTTATAAAATCCACAAACACTCAGTCTGGATTCGAACCCAGAACCTTGGAGACCTGGTCTGATGCCTAAGACCACACGACTATCGTAGTGGGCAAGAGATCTGAAAAAGGTAAAAATATAGTCAGAGCATATACACGATAACTCCGAAAATAAATACATCGTGTTTATTAGCACACAAATTCTGTTTCTAACATTATTGTCTGATATTACAGACGAACTTACTTTTGATTCAGGTACACGTAGGTTAAAAATAAACGGCGAAAGCTGCAGAAGTTGGCAACGCCGAGCTAATGCACTTGCACAACATATGGAAAATTTGTTTTAAATCTATATTGAATATAGAAAACCTTTCCATATTGTGCAAATTGTCCGTCTTAGAAACAGCACTCAGCGGATATTCGCTATGAATTTTAATGTACACTCAAAACAAAAGATTGTACACAGCTGTAAAACATCTTTTAAGAATAAATTTACAATGGATTGATCGATTTGAGTACAGTTTTCTGTAATATGTCTGTACTAAAATGCATCAATCCATTCCAACGTTATTCGGATAAAAAAAATATTACTGGATAGAAACCTTTGATGGTACCTGTACATTTCGACCGGTATTGTAAAGGAAAGTGGAAAAGTTAAGTCTAGTACTGAGACTGAACAGAAATTAATTTTAAATGAAGTTATCACCATGAATGACAATGTACCGAGCGGCCGTAGCTAAGTTGGTAGAGCGTTGGCTTTGTATTCAAGAAGTCCTGGGTTCGCTACTAGCGGCCAACCATCCCGACAGTTTTTTCTTCCTTACTCACACCAGGTAAATTTGCCGAAATGGTACCTTCAACTTAGACCGTGGCCGAATCCTTTCTTCTACCATATTTTGACCTGAGCCGTAGATTCGTAAAAGCCTGAAAGATACGAATAAAGCCCCACTGCTCAATAGAATGGGCCACTGTGGCTCAGTTGGTAGAGCGCTCACCTTTGGTGCTCATCATGGCGCTCACTGTCGGATCGATCCGTGCTCATGCCATGTGGGTTTTGTGGTGGACAAACACCGTGTGCGTGGGTTTTCTCGGGGTGCTTCCGTTTCCTCCCACTTTCTTCATTCCACCAATTCATCCCATCATCATCCATACGGCCTGAGCCATAGTTGCCTAAAGGCCTTAAAATAAAATCAATTCTTCAATAGAACGCACAAGGTTACTTTCATTCCTTCTCTTTCGTATATGGTGTACAATATACCCTGCAGTAGTGCCAAAGTTAATAACTTACATGACAATGAATCTCAAACAGATTTACAATTAGTTGAAATCAAACGAAAAAAAGAAATAAAAAACGAGTTTCTCTCAATTCCGCTCTGTAACAGGATAATTAAGAACTCATTTCAGAAAGCACAAAGGAAGGGGGAAACATCATAGAGAGGAAGGAAAAAAAAGAGAGAATGCTGGTGAAAAACGTTAATTGTAACCCAAGGCTCTGGAGTAATACATTTATTGGGATTTACATTTTGATTTTGATGAGTGAAACTATTGGAAACTTCGATTAAGCTATTCTAAAATCAAAATTCTTTGTCCAAAAGTTTGATGCGAGTACAAAAATATTTATTTGAAATGGTCGTCTGTTATTATAACAAGAATGGGATGAGTGTTACGAAACTATACAGGGTGTCTCTGAAATGATGGTGCAAACTTCGGGAGGTGATAATTTACATGAAAACAACAATAACAAAAAAAAAAATCTTTAAAGAAATTTTTCAAAGTATGTCAGGTTTCGGAGTTACAGGTGATCAAAGTTATGACAACATCGTCACAAATGACGTCATATCTGAAAAATAATGGCGTAAGCGGTGTGGGTTTAGTAAGTCACAATGAAGTAGTACCCACATTTAAGCTACGTTTGTGATTAACGAATGCAGCTTACAAGGGATTTGAGTGTTTGTCCTATTCAACCTTGACCGTAAAATTCTTACGTCATTATGTGTCGCGATATGACGTCATTTCTGACGATGCTGCTTTAAATTTGAGCGCCTATAGCTTTGAAGCTAGGCATGCAGACCTTCGACATATCCATCATCATTGTTTACCACTATCATAAGGTGACAGCAGTTCTTTAATCATTTTCGTCAAAAGCTGAAGTTGATTGGTCTTTAATATGATACGCCAGCCATGATACGTATATATTTATTATGCTTTGATTGTTTGGATTTCTTTTTTTTTTCTTAGCTCCAATAGCTTCAATCATTCTGAACGCTGGAATTTGAGGTAGTATTAGATGTTGAGAGAATTCAATCAGAAGCTGTGTTTGTGTCTTGGTCGATTTATATCAAATCATACTTCACATTCAGCATTTTAACCATCTCCAACAAAAGATGGCAGCACTACCTCCGTATATGTCTAATGTATTTTTTATCGTTGCACGAAATTTCAATGCTGCTCCTACAAATTTAGGACTAGAGAGTTCTAACTTTCAGGAAAGAAAGTTCAATCATAACCAATTCAAGAGTTCAATCAATGCCGATTTTTTATTTTCGTTTTTCTTCATTGTTGAAATCGCTTGATTGATGTGAATATCAAAACCTATAAAAATGAAGCTATTTCAACAATGAAGAAAAACGAAAATAAAAAATCGGCATTGATTGAACTTTCTTCCCTGAAAGTTAGAACTCTCTAGTCCTAAATTTGTAGGAGCAGCATTGAAATTTCGTGCAACGATAAAAAATACATTAGACATATACGGAGGTAGTGCTGCCATCTTTTGTCGGAGATCGTTGCTTTACATTAACCTACATTACTATGAAGTCCATCTAAAAAAAAATAAGAAATAAAAAAGAAAAGTGGCGCTAACCCAGTGACTCGAAGGTCCCGGGTTCGAATCCCGGCTGGGGCATGGATGTTTGTGAATGTGGATTTTAAAGTGAACGTAACGGGCCGAAGTCAAAAGTTACTGGAATTACCCATACAAAATAAAGTTTACCAGAAGTTTTCACAAAAGATGAGTGCTTGGCGGATGAGTGATTTTCCTCGTTGCCTTGTAATGAAGGAATTCCGGATTAAATCCCTCGTGGGAACTTATAAGTGGTATGGATTCAACGCATAACTGTAGGACCTGTCCTTAGCACGTACTCTACATTGAATGAAATGCAATAGAAAATCGCCATAGGGTCAGCTGTTCTGTCATACTGCTTACCTTATACACTTAAATACAATTATAATCAGGTTATCTTACATGAATGCGCAGTCTCAAAAGAGAGATTACGCACACATAGTTTGGGTTGGGGGGATATTTCCAGAACAACTGCAAGCTACGTGCAACACTATTTCTGATAAAAATCTAACTCACACACTCCTGGATTTCCAATTATTTAAAGTAAAACATTTGTTTTAAAAATGTACGTAACATCTGTGAAACTTCAAGGACTTTCTCTAGTAAATGCAAGAATTGATCAAATATTTTAGCGACTACCTTGTATCGTTGTATCGACATAGGAATTCAACTCACAAGTCTGTCTGTGACACTTTCATTTTTCCTTCGCTCGCAGCACCCACTGCTTCCCGCGCACTCTTTCCAGGCTTTACTTTATGTAAAATTGTGTTAGATTGCTTTACCTGCAAATATAAAATGTATCTCAAACGTAAATAGATTCAAGGTTGAACATCATAAACTTGTCTAGAACATATGCCATCTTTCTTTAAGATTTTTTTTTAATTGTTTTGTAAGGACGTCTGCTATATTTGCAAGAGGCATTAGTGACAACAATCTAGATTCAGTCCGGTAGATGGTGTGGTACTATTTGTTTTCCTAAAATTTATTCAAACTTATAACAACTATATGCTTAATTCAACCACATTCATCACAAAAGAGTGAAAGATTGAATTCCAAGCGATTTCATTAGAATTTAAATGCTTCAAATTTATAAAGTATGAAAATTATCTTTATAAAATATCTCTTGCAATTAAAAATATGATTATAAGGTAATGAATAACTCCTTAGTTCATCCTTTGCCGGAGGATTACCAAACTGGTGTTTCGGTTCAAACGCTTTGTTAGCAGAGCCAAAATAGCCAGATTTTGTTTCACTTAAACCTAGCCTAGCTGTGGATTTGTTAACTTACTAGCGAGGACAATGTGTAGCAGACGCATAGGAGAGAGAGTAGTAAGCATACAGCCACTCTAGGACTGACGGCATTTTTCAGTGTCGGAGGGTGCGAGTTAATGACAGTAGTCATTGCACAGACTGATAACTATCTAATCATCACTGACGGACAAGACTCATCCTATTTCATCTGTGTTCATTCCAACCCTCCTCATGAAAGAGAAGAAACGACTTGGAACTTCTGGACGTCATCCAAATCTACCACCTATCATCCATGGACCGCCACCTTATAACGATCCACCGTCATATTCACCAACAGGCACCATTCCTAAGCAGAGAAGTTACTTAGAAACAGCTACCGGCGCATCATCTGTACGTTCACGCTCACCATCAGCCAGCAGATCTGGACAATCATCGCAACAGTTACCGCCTAGCAAAAGGACGCACACCATTAGTGACTCTGAATCAGAATCGGACCATTCAATGGATATTGGAAATCAAGAACTCTCATCATCAACAGAAGTCACAACACATTCCTTCCTGCTATCCAACTTCGATCCAAAGTTCAGCAACCCGAAACAACTTCTTCATCAATGCCTCAAATATACATCTCGAGAGAAAATCACAAGAATCATTCCTACTCGCAATGTAATTATCATTCAGACTCCAGATCCTCACTTGGCTACTACTATCCGCAACAAACACAGCTTTGAGATTTTTGGGAAAACAGCTACCATGACTAGACTGGACAGTAAACCATTCCGACAACCACCACCACCACGTAAATCACCTACATTGTCAGTTGTCATCAGAGGTGTAAATCCTGATATCACCGATGAAGAAGCCGAGGAAGAGCTCAAACTGGAAGGACTTACAATCACCAAATGCCTTAGAATCAAAACTTCTTTGGGAACACCTAGCTACATGGTTCGAGTCCTCACTCATCATCAGCAGACTATTAATGACCTTCTATCCAATGGAGCGTACATATACAGGAGAAGATACAGAGTCGAACCGTCGCATTCACCACCACCGCTGCCACTCCGCTGTGAACGCTGTCAGCTATACAACTCTCATCACACTATCAACTGTCCTAATGAAAGTAAATGTGGATATTGCACCGGCCCACATGATACAAAAGACTGTACCAACTTGCAAAGACCACCAAAATGCACTACCTGTGGAGCACAACACCCGACATTCAGTTACAAATGTAAAGGCAGACCGACAGGAGACTCCATTAAGCCAGAATTCATCGTACCAATCCGACCAACAGAGCAACAACCCACTACACCTCCACCTTCAGCATCCCAACCCATCACCCTCGAACAGCTTCTTACGTTTTTTACCATTACTCTTCAGAACCTATATCCACTACAACGACCACATGTCCTCTCTCAAATCCAATACGCAGCTCGAACAACCTTCCATCTCAATTTCCATGCTACCTACTCTGGCCCTTACGTCCATTTTCATACCAGCCCCCTAGAAACGGCAGTCTAGCAACTACCATCACAACTTAACATATTCATCCATTGACGCTCATGACGCATTCTCATTATAGCACAATAATCATGTCAAACTAACAGGGCTTCATCCGTTTTCCATTACGCCCAGAGTTGCCCCTGGGCAGAAGATTATCAATCACTTGTATTATATGTGTCTAGTGTTGTAATGTGTACTTCATTTCACCATCATAGCACATCCTATTATCATCAGATATAACCTAACTACATGATTATGAGCGAATGCTCATAATGGCCCAATTTATTGATTTACAATAAATAAAGGATAATAAAATAAAGTAACTGCTCTCAGCCCATCTCTATTTCCTATCCTCCTACCTCTTCTAAATCCCCTTCCCGATATAGAGGGTATAGCCCTCTGGAGGGTGCTAGCAGCTGCTTGCAGCCACTAGCTTAAAAAAAATCCTTTGCCAGTAGTCAGCCACAGTTGCAAATAATAGGTAGCAATTTGCGTTTTGCAACTATATTGGATGTTCAAATCTAATACCCAACCTTTTACCATAAGCCAGCCAGCACGACTGCACAGTGGAAGCCAATCTAAAGTACCACGTGAAGGCCAGTTAGAAACAACTGACAGAGGCCATTTTGCTATTTTTCTTGTAAGGAATCCAGTGCGAGACAATATGCATGTACTACACTTTTTTAATAATATTTGTTATTTTGAAAGTTTTAGAACATATAATGAAATATCACAGAATGACATTTCGATAATTATTAAAATGTTGAAACATTCTAAAGGTCTTGTTTTAGATGGCTGAATACTGGGCATGATTTTGCTTTGGCACTTCCAGAAATCAGCCGTCATGGATGCTACATGAATGACCACTGTCATGGGCATTATAGATGGAAGACGAAAGTGGCTTAGTCTGGCCAGAAGTCCTTCCAGGGGCCGTGCGGGCCCTTGGTAAATTTACTTTATTGCTTTGCATTGGTATTATAACCCCTTTTTTCAGTGAAAATGGAGCGTGGTTTCTGAATATACTGAGAAATTATGTAAGTATGTAATGAGGATATTATTCAAGTTTTGTTTGAGGCGAATGTGTATATAATGTTCCGTTCACATATTGCTAATTACTGGTTCACGAATACTATAAGCTCTCCAGTGTATCATTAGACGAAAATTTGATTTCACATATTGCAGAAACTACGTACGTTAAACTAAATTGAAACCAACACGTGTTGTTGGGAAGTGCTCAGAAGAGGTCGTGATCACCGTGAGAGTCGGTCGACCTTTCAGCAAAATGAGTTCAAGTGTACATAGGTCACTGCCATCACGATGCAAAAAACCTGTTGATTCCAAATGGCTGCTCCTCTTCTTTCTTTCTGTTTGGTGCAACTCATTTCATATGCAATTGTTCTTCAGGTATCTTTTCCTAACAATCTCTTTGGACTATCCTGTAATTCATTGTAATGGAAGTCTACCAATAGTCAATTTGGTGATGAATTGAGGTAACAGAGAACTGGCTGCAAACCAAGGAGGGGAAATGTTATGGCTTAATTTTAGCAACGCGATGATATTGAAGAAGAAAAAAAGGCACCCACATTTGTATGGTGTAGAAGCAACATGAAATAAATCCAATTTTCAGATGTACATGTTTTCTGGGTCTTGAATTGATACATTGCTTTTGCTGGCACAATACACGCTCCAGCATCAAAATATAATAGCTGTGAAACCAGCTGCTAACTATTCTGACTGAGGGTTTTCCAGGGTTTTCCTCAGTCACACCAGGCAAACGCCGGGATGGTACCTTCAACTTTGGCCCTGACCGACACCTTCCTGCATCCTTTCCCCTTCCATATCCCTGGCTGAGCTTTAGAGACCTAAAGGTTATAAATAATATTCAAATTCCAAACCAGTGATTCCCGACCTGAGGTACGGACCAGGAGATTTAAGTGTACCAAAAAAAAGTTGAATCAAGGATGTAACTAGAATACCGCGAATGTACAAGCAACATATAAATAAGTAAAAAATGTAGCTAATATTAAACATTCCAAAAAAAATCATCTCAAAGTTCGGGAGAGAATCTCCGCTTTAGAAATTTGGCATCACTGGTCTGTACAATTGGTGTATGGTTTTTACATACGGCAAGAATTTGCTGAAGTTGCTTGTGCAAGATGCTGCTAGAAAGGCCTTAGGACAAGACCCTAAACAGTTCCTTACAGGGGAAGGGGCAAAATTCTAGTTACGCTACTGAGTTGATTAATCATGGAAAATGACACCTAACAGCATCAACATGGTAGTCAGAAGTTGTTAGATTAATTCAACGTCATGACGAGTAGGGAAGTGGAGAGCTTTCATTATTTTGCTACGGAACTTGCCAGA
The DNA here is from genome assembly GCA_022664845.1 of Lepisma saccharinum. Classification (NCBI taxonomy): domain Eukaryota; kingdom Metazoa; phylum Arthropoda; class Insecta; order Zygentoma; family Lepismatidae; genus Lepisma; species Lepisma saccharinum. The sequence goes on along the minus strand of JAGDQP010000650.1, from coordinate 78,842 downwards.
ACCCCATTCTTTAGTTTTCTTATTTTGGCGATTGGTAGATCCTCCGTAAATCCATCCAGAGTTTGGTCTATACTGTTGCAGCTTATGGGCAACAGGTGCCGTTTTATTTATCGTACTTCCCCCTGATGCAATGCAATTCCTTTACGGTTATTTCTCTTTAATGATCGCCCGTAGAGGTTTTATACTTAACATTGCTAAGAAAATTAGTTCCCAAATTCCTTTGTTATTTACAAGTATTTAATTATCTAATATAACGATAACTTCATTTTAAAAAAAATTGGCGGGGGAAGAGGAAGAAAAGCTAACAGCGACTGGAGCATTGCCGCTTGGCTATGACAATCCGAAGTGAGAGAACAAGTGCAAGGAGCACAGTTTTGTTTTTTTCTATTTAGCAGTCAAACCGGCATCGCTGTTGTCATAAGAGCAATAGTATATTCTCTTAAGGCTGGACGGATAATAGCTGATTTACTCGCCCGTTGGTGGGGAGTCAATAAAATATGTCGACTAAACTTTGGCTTAAATTTCATCGCGACTGTCACCAATCAGCTAAGCTTTTTCATAAACTATGGATTTGACACAAATCTCGGTCATTTTGGATATTTTATTTTTCACTCCTTCACACTCTCATGCCGAAAGGGGCTGAGCTTGGACGAAGACGGCATCGGGAATGTCACTATTCATTTCAGCAATCCTGAAAAATATAGGTTCGACACTAATATCCATCATTTTCGATTATTTTTACATATTGCCCCTTCCCATTCCTACTCCTAGGGGTGTTTTACCTCATAGTATCTCATCCAGCTTGTGAGTGATATATGTTCCAAGTTTCGTTGAAATTACTCCAGGCGTTCCAGAGTTATGATGGAACATACAGTTACACAAACAAACAGACACCACAAGCACGCACCCCCACCCCCAATCCCACACTCAAATTCATCCATTTGTATAGATTTTGCGGATAGCAAACATGTTTGGTGGTACGTCCTGGACATTCTCAGCATTTCGTCTTCTCCGATTTGCGAAAATTTTATTGATATTGTACCAAAGTACCATGAGCACACAAGTGCGTAAATGGCAGGAAACTGCTGCTATAAGTTCTTCTCAAATTTGAGTAATGACTTTCTCGATAAGCACAACTTCTGGACAGAGTAATTATTGATTAAGATAATGCACAGATCTATATTCCAGGAAATATTCCAGCATTAGCGTAATGGAACTGAGGCAAAATCCTTTTTCTTTTTTAATGAAACCTCAGTCAGAATGGTCGGTGTGAACATGTTTTGAAATTTGAAACTGTACGGTCCTTTCAGTGTTGATTATTTGCTCACAACTTTCACCAGAAAATCATGGACCCTTGATTATAATATAGTCAAATTAATTTAAGCATGTGTAACTCTTACCTTATCGCTAAACCACAACTGATTACTTGACAACAGTGACAGCATTTATCCAGCATCTCTGATCTAGTAGCGAAGCACACGAATCGTCACAGAGAGGTCAGAATCAACCCTGATCACGACAGGCATCATGTTTAAGTTTTTTTTTTCTTTATCATACTGTAAAAAAGAAAATGTATACGTTGTTAGCAATTGCCAGTAAAGTTTCGTAGAACTTTTAGTATTTCTTGTTGGTTCATTGAAATATAGGAAAATCTAGAGACTTTTCGTATGCTGAGGTGGAGATTTACAGTTTTCAGTTCTATGTGCTCATGCGCAGAATGAGAAAACGGTTTCTTATCGTAACAGTGTATCCAATTCAGGTCAAGTGTTTGCTGCTGCCATTTTGATCAACTATGTTAGCCGATAATGGGAAATATCGTCAGTGAATAGAGGTTCCGATCCCTAATTGATAATAGAAAAGTGATTTAAAATGTGCCGTGAATTCGTTTATGTCTTCCGAGTATAGTCAACGCACTTCTGATACTATATACGGTTTAGATCTAGAGTTTTCTCATCAGTGATAGTTTAGTCCAGTCAATAAAAATTTCCCCTCAACTGTCTATTTTTTCTTTTGCTCCTAATATCTCTAAAAACTTAATGATGGCTATTTTGTATTGGTTAAGTTACTAGAATTCCCATGCACCTATAGTTGCCTGGCTTTTCCAGGAATGTTTGGGAAAATTTTTGACAGTGTAGATAATTACTGAGGTAGTAACGGTAGATAGTGAGGAAAAGTAGAAAAAAATCAATGAGGACCGACACCATCCCATGACATTAATTTTAGTCCTTGTACTCACGGTACAGGGATTGATTATTTACATGAGCGCTTACTATTTAATTGTATTTATTATGGTAAACTGATACTTTCTAACACTAGATGGCAATATGATATTTTATATGTGTAATGTATTTGTTCCTTAAAAAATATGTAAAGCTGCTTCTACAGAGATTGAAATCTATGGAGATTTCAAAGAAGAAAATTCATAAACTTTGGTCAGCGCCATTTCTTCTTAATTTTCTCTTTGTTCATTGTTGATATTCCTTGACTGCTGTAGTGAGTATGGAAACCTATAATAATGACACGGTTTCAGCAAAGAACAAAGCATGGAGTCAAAATTCATTGATAATATGGATGAATTATATTACTGCGAACGTAACGCAAGTAAATATCAGATGCGGCAGCTCATTCCCGTGCTTTAATCCTCATTGGCTGAGTGGCATGTGATGTAACTCGGAAGATGCTGGAAATCAGATGTGATCAACTTTCTTCTATATGTTGAGTCATCAGAAACAATTAATTTAATACTATAGCAATCAGAAAGCCTTCGGTCGAAAATAATAGCTAAAATGATTATATATATACATGATTTAATAAATCTTTTATCTTGCCGCCGGGTGTACAAAATCACATGACGGCCCGAGTGCTAGCTCTTGGCCAAGCCTGCTGTAAATTTTAAGCAGCTTAGCATGAGCACGATGTTCATTATGCTTGATGTTCACTGAATAGTTTTAATGATCCAGTTTTATTTTGTTATGCACTCCAGTTCTTAAGGTTTTGCTTGATATCAGTTAAACTTCTACATAACCCTCGGAATCGTCGAAGCATTTTCTTTAGTGAATTATTACGTTTAAAAGTGCCCATCGTAAAATTTTGTGCGGAAACATTTGAGCACATTGCATATTGTTGACTCTAATTCGTCCACGGGTTGTGGTTTTCTCCGGTACACCTCCTCCTTCGCCCTCTACATAGGAAAAAAAATCACAGGGAGTCAAATCTTCGGTGCGCGTAGGCCACTCGTATGTGCCAATTCATCGACCGGGGAATAGATCATGAATCCACTCGCCATTGCGAAATGCACTATCTTGGAGAAATACAAGTTGTGTAATATTGTCCTACTGAGAAGTTACTGGTCAAACACGATTCAATTTCGACATTTAACATTGTGCAGAACGAGAAAGGACCAACAGCGAAGGACAGCGTGATACCGCACCACACTGTGATCTTCAGACATTGCTGTGCCTTTTCAACGCAGATTTGCAGATTCTTACCTCCTAATAACGCCAGCTATGTTTGTTCACAATTCCCCATCCTAACTGCCTCATCCGATTACATAATGTTCTCAGACAGTCATCATGCCATGACAAAAGCATTTCAGCAAATTCCATCTGACTGCCACAGTCTTCAGGGTACAATTCGTGAACGTAATATGGCTTCGTTGGCCTAAAAGAGATTCTTCAGTATAGTACCAGTCATATAACGCGTAAGACCACTTTTACGAGAGCATTGATAAAATGATTTCTGTGGACTCTAACTGAACATCTCATTAACGATAGCAACATTTTCGGCTGTTCTCGAAGTTGACGGACTTCCTGATCTTGCTTCGACAACACTTCCTCCTGTTTGGTAGCGTGTAGTGACAATTTTTATCGCATGGCTCCCACCGTCCACTATACCTTTGAACGCGTACCACAGATCCCCACACCTGATTATTCGAAAGACAGATATCTTATCGACTATTTGAGTTGATTATATCCTTTAGTTGTTCAGTTTTTTATTGTATTATTCTCTTGTCTTGTGATGGTTCATTTACAGCCTTCTCATTTTAAGTTTTTATACAATACTAAAGACCCTATACATCTTTAGTTTCTATTAATCGTTGTAATGGTCGTTTACAGCAGTAAGCTGCTTCTGAAGACCTTTTACAGCTTCAGCTTTTATATGATTTTATTATTTTATCCAATTAATAGACGTCTAAGTTTAGACGTGACAAACGTAAGGGGCTTCCTCGTATCGGGACGAGCGTAAGCCATAGTTTTGTCACTGCCCATAAAATTAATTTTATCTTATCTTACCCCATACCTCATATCGAACAGCTATCTTTGCTCTCTTGTCCACACTTAACTTGGGCATCATATTTCATCTTACTTACTTACTCTATTGCTTACGGAACTCGCAAGTTCATCGCCGCAATAACGAACGTTCTCCATAGGATTCTATCCTGAGCAAGATCCAGCCAGTTTCCATCACAAACACCTACTTCTCAAAAACCCCTTCTAATATCTCCCTACGTCGCCTCGGTCACTTGCAAAAAAAAAAATGCAAAAATATGTGAAACGAAACCGCAAGGCCGGCAGTGTGTAATAAAACAAGTTTGATCACAATCGCTTAACAAATAAAAGTTATGCGCATTTAAAGGTAGAATGATCACTTATGAGACACGTAGATAAGTGTCTTCCTCTTTGAAAGTAGGAGATCTCAAGTTTCGCATTTCCAGGAGAGCACTGGACTTTCGTGAAGGAGGAAAAATGCAGTAGGGATATAGTAAAATGATGTTGCCCTCTTGTGTTCAAAATTAGCTCTTTACACTACGCTTTAGTTACGGAGAATTTCCCAAAATTCTTTCTATGCTTATCTGCAGAAAGCGTTACTTCATATTACAACCACCATATTACGAATTATTATTATTATTATTATTGTGGCCCAAATTCTTAGATTTTAACCCATTTTATTCATTAGTTTCATTCATTTTTAAATGAAATGTGCGAATCCCATAGGTCCTAAAAACTGATACAATGAGTTAAAGACCTAAAAGAAAAAGGCTAAATTAGACATTTCAGAAATATATAAGAAAAGTTGGCATTAATACATGAAAATCCTAATTATTATTATTTGATTTTCACACATTTTAAAGAAAACAAACAATTTGGACTGAGAACGAGGGACTGTGTCCAAACCGGGAATTGTGGGAAAGGGCGCTCTCGTAAACATAATGCTTTGTACACCATACACACTTTCTTTTGAAGAGGAGAGGTAAAACAAAGTGAAAGTAAGACAATAAAAAAAAAAATAGGAGAAAGAAAATTAAAAATGAATAAACACCTGTTTGAATCTTACCGTGCGAACGTCAGGTGCAATACAAATGTACTAGTGTGTACATTACAATCCTAGATGTTAGTACAGGCTTTTCAAACACGTGTTAGATTCCACGGTTTCCTGCTTATCAAGCATGCATGTATGTATGTTTGTACGCTATATATATGTAAGTATCTGTGAGAGCGTGGATTCGTGGGAATGTCAGCATTATCACATGAAAACGAAACGACAAAAACATGTTGAAGTTTGATAATAATCCTCCCATAAAAAAAAACACACGTGTCTTACCGAATATATCAATTTTAGATAGATGAAAGGTTAAGAAATTAGTCCATAATTTGTGAATAGTGAAAGATATTAGCTTTAATTACGTGTATACTTCATAATTGCTAGTTTAATTAAAACTGAATCATCTTTAAAATAATGGATAGCTTCTGTTAGTATCGGAATAAATAGATATATCAGGCTATGTTGTTTCTTAACATAGCACGTATGATTTTGTTTTATTGTAAACATCAATTTATTTTATATAGTACCAAAATATTATCGCAAACTGTCTTTGACCATCTTATAAGACAATTCTGGAGGTTTTGAAACCCAGCCATGTTCAAACGATTGCGAGTTCTCTAACAGTAAGGCGTAACAAACAGTTCTGTATCCAGTTTGAACGCTCCGCATAACAATACAACACCTTTTCTTTCTTATACTGGAACAGTGCCTTCCACTTTAGATAACACATCATCGTTTGAAGTTGACTGTGTTTCATAACCTACAGAACTGTCTCATGGAACGCTAAAAGAGTTTATATAAATACATAAATAAAGTTATCGATAATGTGTAGTTCATAAAATTAAATTTTATTTTCTCGGCAGATCTCAAACATTGGCAATAGTACTTAAGAATCCAAGTTAAACTACAGGCACTGAAACCACCATCGGTTTAGATTACAATGGAGCTTCCGGGTCACCATAGCCGAGCAGAACAGAAATAATCATAATCACGAATTGCAGCGTTATAACTCTAAATTTGAGGGCTTTATAGCCTCCGAGGCTACATCCTATCTTCGTTCTTATCTCTTATTCTTCTCAATATGGAAATCATAGGAAATTGTGAGTGTGTCTTAATTCAAGATAACATACCACTATTCACTCGGTGTGACTGAGAAAAGTCCAGGGGAACCTCAGGCAAGAGGTGAGCACTATGTTTTAATTCTAACACTTCTCAGATTTGGTCTTAATCAGGAAGGTCAAAAAGTGAATGCCGAAATACTCTTTAGAATAAACCGTCTTGTACTTCTTGTTTCCAAGTTCCTTTTCTCATCGAAGTTGGCTATTCAGTCAAATATCATGAAGCAATAATTTCACTAACAGACCCCCCCCCTCCCCCGCCACACACACAAACACAAAATATCTATCTCATTCTCAAAATCTCAGAAGCTCCGAAAACTTAATACGCACTTCATCGCCTACCACGAATGTGAACAACAAGAGCAATTCAAACAAGTAAGGCTGCTACACATGAATACCAAAACTTCATTGCCGTTTGCGGTAGTAGTTTACTCTGGGGCACTAGGTTAGTATTTCCAAGGTCATGGGTTTGGTATGAATGTATTTGGATTTTAGAAACATAATAGTAGATTCGAGACGGGCAGCACTCCTCATGAGTTACTAAAGAACTACCCCAAAACACAAAGAGTTAAGAAATTATATTTTCGATATAACAACTTAGAGGTAAATAATAATAATAATAATAATAATAATAATAATAATAATAATAATCTTAGCATAAATATTTCTTTAAAATAGTATGATTAATGGCTCGTCAAACGAAGAATTTATGGCGTAACGAAAAGATAGAAACCAGAGCAAGAGGATTACTTACAATTTTCGGATGTAGTCACCTAATTTTTGTCTTTCTAATTGTGGGCATCGAATTTTCTTAGTTTGTATTGAATAGACTTTACTTATAGCTTTTAGGTATGTATGACTCAATCCGGGATGTAGTAGGGGCAAAGAAGTTGACCAGGGTGCCATCTCGGCATTTGCCTGGTGTGACTGTGAGTTAAACTCCTCAGTCAGGATAGTTGGCTATTCCTATCGAACCCAGGACTTCTCGAATGCGAAGCTATACCTACCAACTGAGGTACATCTCCTCGTTTCAGTTTGTGTTGTCTTTCCCCCTTCTCCTCATCACTATGCCCCCACTGCCACACCCCACCATCCACACAGATTTGAGGATCAGCTTTCTAAAACCTACCCAGTTAAAAAATCCGCCAAAGTGTTGCTCAAATTAAAAGATACAGGAACGTAATTATAACGTCTCTGAACCCTACTTACCTTGACTTCCACGAACAGACAAACAAACTAACAACGAAGAAAAGGGTTACAGCATTCCCTCACTAGCTTTCACTCATACAAGTAAAATTAATGTAAATGTTTTCAGTGAAGTTTACTTATCTTGTGAACCGTATCTTTTGTAAGATGAAAGAATTTTAATCAACCATAAAGAATTTAACCACGTTTAGAATCTACCTATAGGGTGAGGTTCGCGATGCAATTACAAAGGCAAATTGGAGATGTATTTATAAAGAAAACAAGTACCTGGATCACTTTTTAAGGCTCCTTCCCCTCCCCCTTGCCCCAAGTTCAAATGTTTTTCACTTCAGTGAGTATTAAGACCGCTGAATCGTAACTTTCATGCCTCGTGGAGTTTTTATCTTTTTTCAAAAATCCAATTATCTCTACTTGTTTAGAACAGGCAATAATTCGCGTATAGCAAGTTAGTACCATCATTTGCTCCTTGTTTTTATTTATTTCAAAAAAAAAGAGAAAAAAAATATGCTACTAATAATGGAAAATATTTAGTTTCGTAATATTGTATAATCAAGAGAATGCTGGACACTACGAAGCTAGTTTGTATGGTCTGGGACACTGTAGATCGTCCCAGCAAAGTATACTTTGTGTTAAGGCTTTGGTCTTCATCCTGGCTAGTAACTCTTCTCATTTGCTCGCAGTTTACATCCACGAGTAAATGCTGGCGTGGTACCTATAATTATTTCTTTGTCCACTAAGTGCCCGGGAGGTTGTTCTGCCAAGAGAAGCCATCGCTAAGATAGTCTTTACAACAAAGCTCAAACCGAATTACTTTTGGTGACCCGGTGACTCAGCCTGACCCGGACATATGTTACCCGGTGACCCGGTAATCCAGTCCGACACTCGACCCGATTGATCTGGTGCCCCGGTCTGTACTCGAATGACTCATTAACTTGGTCTTGACCCAAATGTCTTTGTGACCCGGCAACCCGATGATTGAATCTTGACCCGGTGCCCCTGTCTTGACTCGATTCGACCCCGTCTTGTTCCAGTGGCTTGAATCAATCAATATTTTAATTTCTGAGTTTCACAAATTCTTTCTGAATTGTCTTCCCAAAGGGGAATTATTTGCACAACTCTGCGGGTATTTTTTGTTCTTTCGGGAATATGAGACTATTTCCATATGTTATTATACTATTGTTAGGAACTTTTTGGCGACGTATTCATTGTCTTATGGGGGAACATTGCAGTTCCCGCCCACCCCTCGAAGAAACACTTTCCACGCAACACTGTATAATAAGTAAAGAATTTGAAACCCTGCTTTGCACTCCGGGCTACGCAGGATTCCAACCATTGACCCAAAAAACTCGATTGACACTGTGACTCTTTAAAACACAGAATCTTGAGGAACTCTCCCGTCTGGATTGATGTCCCGTGGAGCGGATTAAGTGCCCACATTTGGAAAAATGTAAAAGCTGGACCTGAAAAGATACAGTGTGGGAAACTGCAGATTTCTAGACGTCGATGAGAAGCAAAACCGAAAATAGAGAATGAAAAATATTCTGGTATTTTCAGGTAAGCATTGGCATACAATATTCGCTAGGATAAACGGAGGAAGCCCTAAAAATGTTCAGTCATTATGGCCAGTACAAGAACAATCTACTTCACTGCAGTCATTGTACAGAGACTGATCATTTTCATCTTATTATCATCATTGTGCAATCTTCTGTTACCATATCATGCCTAAACCTGGAAAGCATTCATTGACAGTAGTTCAACGCACTTCTTCAACTGCACTTAGCACTGCATTATCCAATCACAAGAAGAACACCTGTCAAATAACCAACACATGGTCTTGATCTTGCTCTCGAGCATTACGACATTCAGGAAGCTCCGGATCTCCGCCAAACAAAGACACGCACACCTTCAGTATCTCTGACGATGATTCTGACAGCCAAATGAAAAACTCTGATTATGAACAAACAGCACAACTACCAAATCTTCAAAACGCTCCATTACAATCGTTTCTGTTGGCAAAATTCAAAAGCAAACTTCAGACACTGGAATAACTTCGACACCAAATTGTCAAATATATCCCTCGCAATAACATTTCTGAAATAGTACCAACTCGTAACGGCATAATCATCAAATCTCCTGATCCTAATCTACCCACAACCATCAGAAACAAATACAGCTTCGAGATCTTCGGACCTACTACTTAACTTATCAGAATGGAAACCAGAATTATACGATAAGCACCATCTCCACGCCGGCCTCCTATTCTATAAGTTGTCATACGCCGTATAAATCCACAAATCATTGTTGATGAAGCAGAAACTGAACTATGAACCGAGGGGCATATCATCAATAAATATCTTCGTATCGTAAAAAAAAAAGCACCTCCAGCTACATGATCCGAGTACTGACGTGAGACCCACAGACCATCGATGAACTTCTCAAACATGGAGCATACCGAGGCGATACAGGGTTGAATCATCCCGTACTTCACCACCGATACTTTTGAGATGCGAGCGCTGTCAGACTTACAACAACAAACTGCTGAACGCTTAAGAATACATCAACACCCAAGAACCACCCAAATGCAGTCAATCTGGAGAATCTCATCCAACCTTTTCATATAAGTGCAAAAATCTCCCTCAACCAAACCCAGAAACTCCTGGATTTACTGTACCTATCAGAATTCCAGAACCAACACACCAATCTGCAACTCTGTCACAGTCGAACAACTCCTCTCCTTTATCACACTCACCTTTCAAAATGTGTATCCGTTTGCCAGGGAGAGTATCCTCACCAAAGTACAACATGCAGCCACCGAACTCTTCAAAGTTAAATTTCCATGAACCTATTCAAGTCCATAAGTTTTCTTTTTCATAGCACCTCCTGTCAGTCCTGTGTGAGACCCATACTACAGTCTTTGTCATCATACATGTTAATCGTTCATTCATCACCCACATTTCTAGCACTGTGTTCACCTATGTTACGAGAAGGACTTATCTGTCTTACATCAAGCCTGTAGTAACCCCTAGGCAAGAAGATCAATCATCTATCGAAATATATAAAGTGTTGTGACGTCTATAAGCCCTATCATCATTTGATTCTTTCCGCAACTAATATGCTGAATAGTGGGCGTAACCCTCTCAGTGGGTGCTAGTCATAGCGACTAGCAAAACAAGTCAACAGAGTGTTTCAATTTCAGAGTTTTCTGAATTGAATTATGCATTAAATTCTTACACTCTTATTATAACGCTTTGACGTTCTCCCAACACTCTTGGAAGAGTACTTGTGTAGTGAAGTGTCACCCGTCAAGGTTGGAACAGTCCTTGATCATATAGGGGATTTTTGGCTCTGTTTCCCTTAAGAATTTATACTATTATTTCTATAGGTCGGGGCAAAAAATGTAATTGTGGGTAGTGATTATCATTGGTGATTATCATCTAACAGCTAGTATCTTTGCAGCAAGTGTGTTTGTTTCGTTTTAAGTTTGTTTTAAGCCTGCAACTTGCCCCGTTAAACTGGTTGCAAGCTTGTATATTTAAGTTTTCGAACTTGATGAAATGCTATTGTAAGTTTACAATGCTATTAGGACAAATCTATCGACATAACTGTCTACGTCAAGCTTGAATCAAATTTGCCATTTCAAGTCAATTCAAAACTTGAATCAAGATTGTTACATCAATCATAACTACATAAGCAAAAATCAAGTTTGCCATCAACTTGAATTCTGTTTATTATTATTATTATTTATTTATTTAATGAATGATTACTGTATTTCCAAAAATACTAAGACACATTTTCGCATGCAATATTTGAGTTAGAATGCGTTTCTGAATGAAGAATGTTATGAATTTACATGTTCAAACCAGAGTTGAGTACTGCAATTATAGAAAAAGTACACAGCTATAAAATATACTCTATACTCTCTTTGTAACATATTTATTTCAAAGAAACTGGATAAATTGTAACACGGGAGAGGGCATAAATAAAAACATTTCTCTTTTTTCTTTTTTTTGTAATGTGACAAAACGGTACTGCACAGGAATCTGTTGAGAAAGTCACAGGCTTCACTGATTATTTCCGGTGTGTCTTTCTTCACCGTCGGAACTTCACACTCCAATTCTCTGTCTCACGTTCACTACTACAGCTACTCTTCCTTTCACCTGACATGGATTCTCTCAACAGTTGTAAAGAAATCTTCATTCTTTATTTAAAGAGATTAAAAGTAAAACAGAGACAAAAAAAATTGAAGAAAACTGGAGTGGAAGTTTGTTTTTATCTAAGACAGTCAGGACCTAAGTTTTTGAGTTATAATGCATCAGAATAATTCATTATTTTCTCATGGGCTGATGAGTAATATTTTTAGAGATAAGGACGGAATTAAGGAATGAAAAAGATGCTTTAGCGATTGCAGGTTTAATGGTGGTTTAAATATAAAAGAGAGGAATGTAATATCTTGAAGATCTGTTTCGTTTGATAGAATCAAGAAAATTACTATCGTGTTTAATTTGGTAGTAGTAGATGTATTGGCAGTAATTGTAGTGTCCTTGAAGACATAAATTAGCGCAAATGGTATGTTTGAGAACTACAACGAAAGGAATACAGATTTTCCAGTAGAAATAACTTGTGTTTAATTCTAAAAGACAAAGTATTGAGACAACTAAACTGATTTAGTAACTATTGGCACAGGGTGATTGGCCCACTAAGAGACATTTACTGTTATAATAAGCTCAATTATGTATATTTTAACACTAGTGTTAGAGAAAAATGTGCTTCTATTACGCGTATTATTTTATTCCCCTCGACTTTATGCCGAGATGAAAATTTTCGCACTTGCCTCCGGCTTGGATTCGAACCTCGAACCACATGATTTGTAATTAGTATTTTTATCCATTATTCTACGGAGCCATTCTTTGAGAATAACAGGTCGATCATGCATTTCATCAACTCAGACATGCAATGTGGTGACATAGATAATATTTTCATTACAGAGTGACCTTAAGCAGGGAACATGTAGAAGTTTTATTCGAACCAAACTTAATATTTTAAACTGCCAACTCTTTTTTTTTCACATATTCTGGTTGAAATAAAAAAAATATTTCGTAAATTTCAAGAGTAGCATTGAATGTCGAAATATCGTACCACGCTAATATATAGAACGATGTTTCTTCAGAACGGCGAACCATGATCGATATCCGCATTATTAGCCTAGTATTGGCTCGATATCGGCTCGATATCCATGTGCTGCTAGGTTAGGGATCTTGTAGCTTGCAAGTAGGATCACCAATAATATCGCTACGCGATAAACATAAGTGTTTCAAATTGATTGCTAAAATTTAAAATAAGTTGTCTTCTATTCAATTCTAGCGATAAACACAAGTGGAAAAGGAGATGTTTC